>PVKS010011541.1:0-56351 GCA_004027875.1 Aplodontia rufa | reverse complement strand
TATTTACAGGAGGGAAATTATATATATTGGTGTTTTGAAATATGGATGGAGATGGAAAAAATTGTGCTGAGTGACATATCCCAAACTTATAGACTTAAGGGCTGAATGTTTTCTCTCATATGTGGAAGCTGGAATAAAATCTAAGACAGATTGAAAGTTAGCTAAGTTCAATAATAAATTCAACATAGGTGAATTTTTGCATAAGCAGGGGGAACTATGAAGCTGGGGGGAGAAGGGAAGGGGGTTAGGGAGGGGTGGGAGGGATTAGGGGGTTATCCGTGCAGCTGGAGGGAGGGAGTGGGGAGGTATCAATGCAGCTGGGAACCCTTAACTCCCATGAGAAGCCCAACTAACATAGGGGTAAAATAGGGGAGACATGGGAGCAGGGAGTCATCCAAGCCGGGAGACCATGGACTAGGATCAACCTTAACTTACTTTGTCAATATCCATATATTCATGAATATGTAACAACGATTCCCTCCAATATGTAAGACTATGTTGAATGAATAAAAAAAAAAAAGTAAAAAAAGAAGTTCTCTGACTGACAGACAATGTGTAGTTAAAGATGGAATTTCAGAATGGCCAATTCCACTCCTCAGCCAATAATTCAGGAAAAGCATGGTGAGAAAACTTCTAGTAGTAACACACATTAGGCTTCCTAGCCACCATCCAGTACTCATTTGAAATATTAATCTCTCTTCCATTCAACAAATTAATGCCAAATAGCTACTGCACTGCCAAAATATGGTGGTTGGCCTCATGAGAAATACAGATAATTAACACTTGTTTTCTGTGTTCTTAATCAGGAGATAAAATATAAAATCATAATACAAATGAATAAAAATCTGAGTGAAAATTTATTTTTTTAGTAGTTGACAAAGAAAAGCTGTACTTTAATAACCTCTTTAGATAATCATGGATTTTTTAAATTTCTTTTTGGCTTTTTTTTTTTGAGCTATAACTGATAAATAATACAAGTTGTTACTAAAGGTAACTGCTTTGGAAACATACACCAAATCCTGTGGGAACTCAGAAGGTTGCATTTAACATCAGCTTGAAGGGACGGCTTCATCGGGGAGGGGCTGTTTGACCTACACTTTGAAGCATGAGTGAGAACATTCTTGAAGGATAAGCAAACAGTGGAGGGTGGAGAGCCTATTTCTGTACGAGGGCCTTCAGAAAAATCCTCAACAAACATGGAACCAATGAGATAGGATAAAATGGTTGTGACGGTTCCAGTGGGTGGAAGTAGAAGCTCCATTTCAGTAGTACTAATTTAAAAATCCAGTGTGTTATTTTGCCTTTGTTCGCCTATTCTTTTGCACTACTGTTATACTGTTGTCTTAAAAGACTTGTGTAATGTGGAGGAAATACTAGCATTTTCTGGCAATGATATGAATAGGTATCTTTGTTTATCTACTTGTACATATGGCTTTCTAAATCTGTAGCAGGTACAATAAATAATTCAGGTTGGGGCAATCCTATTTAGATTCCCACCTGCCACTCTGAGCTCCCTTGTGTGGGAGGCTCAAACCAGAAAGAGCTGTTGAGCCAGGTGCTCTAATAGGCATGTGAAATTGCTGCTAAGGAGATAATGCACTAACTTGGAACCCCACCGGAAGGGCGCTGCTCTGCGGTCCCTCCTCTGCTGAGAGGGAATTCCCTGGCCTGCCTTAGCTAAAAGAAGGAATATCCCGGCCCTGCCCGAGACTCATTGTATCTCCAGTTCTTCCCTTTCACTGTACTGTTGCAGATTTTTATTCTGTCAGTGCAGAAGTTATCCTGATCAACAAGTCTGCTATTTAGCTACTGTAGACTATTTACAAGCGTATCGAGCTATGTCTTTGCCACTTGTGAGGAGTCACTGCCCCAGCTCCTTTCAAGAATGTGGATACCTCAGTTTTTCTCCCCTTTCAGCCACTAGTGCAAGGCCTTCAAGGACTGAGCGTCCCAGGTCAGCTGTGTAGCTGGTATCTGTTCTGATTGGTTGGTACTTTGCCATATTTGTTGTTAAGTATTTTGAGCCACTTGGCTTGGGGTGCTGATAGAAAGCCCTCTAGGTCCTGGTGCAGAACATAAAAAATGTTTGCATTTGCAGGTAGGAGAAGACTCTCGGCATGCAGGACCACCAGTTCTCCCCAGGCCGTCCAGTACGTTCAACACAGTCAGTAGGCCACAGTACCAGGACATGGTTCCAGTGGGTATGTCACCCCTTTCCAGAAGTCCTTCCCTGTGGTTTATGTCCTGGGCCATAGGCATTATGCTCCCACTTCCTGTTGGCAGTCTGCTACTTTGTTGCCCTGCATCCAGAAACTCCTGCTTTAAGAAGTCTATAACAAATTCCTAGAGACTTGAGTCTCAAAGGGCCTTTGTCGTATAGAATAGAATGAGATTTAAAAAAAAAAAATACTACTCTACTCTTTTCTAAGTAGCAGCTTTAGATTGTTGAAGTTAAGGAAAAATAATTTATTAAGGTCATATATTATGCAATCATAAATTAAGTGTGTGGACAAGTATATATTTAGGATATATTTAAGACTTGAGACGGAATTTAAATGGTTGTGATTCTGTAGTTGCCTCACAAAGTAATCGAGCAAAGATAGCATTTTTAATTGATTCACATATTTATTTATTCATGTCTTTTTAGGTATTTTGTTCTCTTAGGTTGTATTATAATTCAAGACATGGTCCATCAAACTAAGACTTATGGTTCGAATTCAGCCCAGAAGATACTACATTCTTAAGGGGGTTTTGTAGCCAACAGAAGGCTGTAAGACTCTTCAAAAGAGTAAACTAAAAGTAAATGAATGCAGGCCTAAAAAACAACTTGAGC
Source organism: Aplodontia rufa (assembly GCA_004027875.1). Lineage (NCBI taxonomy): Eukaryota > Metazoa > Chordata > Mammalia > Rodentia > Aplodontiidae > Aplodontia > Aplodontia rufa. Next base: position 53,518 of record PVKS010011541.1, on the reverse strand, counting down.
GTTAAAATGATGCAGTTGAAGCGAGATCCGTGGTTTTCAAACGTGGTTCACTTAAGGCAGGTGGAGTGGATAGCAGCCAGATAGGCTTCCTTCCCCAATATCTCTAATTAGAGCCCCTCTCCATGGTCTGTTTCTATTTTAAATTTTTACTAAACAAACAAACAAAAAACCCCACTATGTGGTGAAATGCAGCATAATGCCCGTGACCTAGAGAAGTTTGACAACCACTGGATAAGAAGAAATCTAAGGTCAACTATGTCTACATTTGATTATATCATTACTAATGTGATACTAAATGCCATAGAATAGAATTTTAAAGTGCCATGCAATTGTTGCTGAAGAAGTTATCTAGTTTCTAATCTTGGACAAAAATCAATACAATCATAGAAATGTCTTTTAGTTCTTATATAATAAAATGTGTATTTAGGGACATTTTGAGTTGACACTGGAATTTCATTTTAGCAGGCAGCATGTAAAATTTTTTTATTCACAACTAAAATATGTATGCATGAGCAGCATAGTTCAGCATAGAATTTCAGATGGCATATGTCTACAGAATTATACTTTTTTGTTTAGTCATTTGTTAGTTTAAAAACAGCATGTATCTTGGTCATATTTATAAACATGGAAGTATTGACTTGACCAGGAACTCTCATGGTTGGGAATCCACTCAGTTCTGTGAATTTAAATATATTTATACCTATTTCCCATTCTTACTAATCTAATTCATCTTCTTTTTTAAATTTACTTTTTTATTAAGAAATTTAGCTATTGTACAATCAAAAATGCATATGAAGTAACACTATGATATGTATATATTCTTAAATCAGAATTACCCCCTAGATCCCTCCATATTCTCCCTCGATGTCCCCTCCCCCACCTGCCCTAATTCATCTTCTTGACAAAATAGGTATTAACAGAGTTCTTAATTGATTTAATTAACTGTTTTTAAATTTCTGTGGCTGATCTTGATGGGAAGATAGATTTTTTTTAAGAAAATTTTGTACATCTCTGCTGCTGATGATTTTATTTTAGCTGCTCATACAATTGCTTTGATAAAGGACTTTTTGTGGCTTAATAGCATTTATTTTCCACATGAGAGTTTGGTTGTAGCTGTTACTAGCAACAATTGCCCCTTTACCTCTCTGGCCAGCTAGTTAACCAGAAAATGAGTTTCCATTTATGACTGTTATCATTTCTATGAGACTGATTTTGGTAAAGTTAAAATGATCACTATCTAGAACCATGGTGAACTAACCTTGTCAAATATGGTTCATATTAAGGTTAATAAGAGTTGAAACGAGTTTAATAGGAATACTTAGGTAAGCCACACACATCAGATATTAGACACAATCATGTAATAGGTTGACACGCACTGGAATGTCATCCTCTGTGGTAGGAGTGACAGTGTGGGTCCAAACTGTATCTGAATGCAATGAATAGTAACTAGAAAGATAGATTTTTACCTGCATAAAACCAACAATAATTTTTAAATAAAACATTGGTGTCTTTCATGTTTTTTTTCAGCATATAATGACAAGATTGTTGCATTTCTGCGTCAACCCAACATCTTTGAAATTCTACAGGAGCGTCAACCTGACCTTACCAGGAATCACTCACTCAGGTAACCGTAATGTTGGTGTTTGGTTGAAATTGCGTAAGTCCCAGCCATCAAATCTTGGTAACACTGATGATCCTCTTGGATATTCACTCTTTCTGTCATTCTTTACAAAGGCATCTTCTGTGTCATCAACACCATTTCATTGCAGTTCTGGCATCTTTTAAGTATAAGTTGAGGGCTGGAGTGGTGGCTCAGCAGTTACGGCACTTGCCTGGCATGCGCAAGTACACGGGTTCAAACCCCAGCACCCACGTACGCAACTAAGTGTCAGAGCAACGAAAGCCATGTGAAAAACTAAAAGATTGATTCTCTCTGTCTCTCTTGCTCTCTCACTGTCCTTTTCTCTTTTAAAAAGAAAAAAAAATATATAAATAATATATATATAAATATATATAAATTATATATATTATATATATAAATATATAAATTATATATAATATATATAAATTTTATATATAATATATATATAAAAGTTGAAGATTAAATAATCTAGATCCCTCTTTAAGGAGAAAACACGAAAAAGAAAAAAAATTAACAGCCAAGAATCATCTGGATATGCAGATTATAAGAAAAACAATAAGACACCAACCTTGTCTAGTGTAGCTTGAGCAAACAACATAACAGTTTATTCAATTGAGATTTGTAGAGTTCAAGGCTTGGTATTCACATTTTTCCATAATAAAAACACAGTGGAACCCAAGAAAGGAATCTGATTCTTTCTGTTATCCTGCATTCCCCTGCATGAACCCTCTCATCTAAACAGCTCTGCAGTTCTTCCAGCCTGGTTTTACTTTCCTGAATATATGCCGTTACTCTTCCCTGGCAAGCTTTTCTCTTCGCAGTTTGGCAAGAAGGATTTCTTTCAGAGCCCAGTCTCCTTCTTGAAACATTTCAACTCCACTGTGCACTCTCAGTCTCATGATCTAGCTGAATATTTCTCAATATCAGTGGAAATAGAAGAGGGGGAATTTAAGATTACAAAACCCAAAGCCCTACATGCCACCTTCATAGACACTAATTTGATGATTTACCATGTAATATACCAAACTTTTCTTTGTACTCTTTTTTTTTAAGAGAGAGGGACAGTGAGAGAGAAAGAGAAAGAAAGAATCAATTTTATTTAGTTTTTCATGTGGCTTTCGTTGCGCCAAGATTTTGTTGTATACGTGGTGCTGGGGTTTGTGAACCTGCATCCTTGCTCACACCAAGCAAGCTCCGTAACCACTGAGCCACTGCTCCAGCCCCTCTTTTTACTCTTTTTGACCATTTGACTTCTGTGCTTTAATTTGATTTTTTAAGTTCTTATACCTTATTTCCCAATTAAATTATAAGATCCTGGCAAAGGGTTATCTTATCAAACTCATTATTTCTCCTCCTTACTGCTCAAGCATCTAGACTAGCACTTTGCATAGATATAGATATAAATGCATTATACTTGTTAATTTGAAAATGAATTATCAAATATTCTCATCATATTCTCAGTTTCTCCTGTCTTTAAAGTTGTCATTACTTTTAAAGTTTCTAAAGGCTAAAACTAAACAAAATTTCAAGTATGACATTAAAGATGTTGCTTATGTGGAAAATCTGGTTTCACATGATTAACTTTAAACTTAAATCTTAGTCCTTTCCCCAACTGAAGCAAACTGTTCTCAATCTCACACACGTGCGTGTTCATGTGCGCACACATACACATAGGTTTAAAGATTCTACAAGTGTGGATTTGGTATGTTTACCTATGATGGCATCCACTTAGTAATCTTCTAGAGGATCTTGCATAAGACATTTTAGTTAATAAAATTACAGAAATGAGCTCGTCTAATTAAAGACCTTAGTGATTTTGGACCTCAAATCAAAGCAAACAAGCAAGCAGAATCCCTACTCTTTTGCTAGTCAAAAGATAAAAAAGACTATTTTCTTTCATTTCTACCACAGTACACGTCTTCAAAGTACATGTCCTCTCGCTTGTATGCGTGTACACACATACACAATCTAGTCCATGCGTCGTCTTCTTCTGAAATTACCCTAACCCCAACATAGGAAAAATAAGAAAGAGGAAATTCAGGAAGGTTTCCACTTTTTCTCTGCACTCCACATTAGTATTTAAAATAATGAATGTGTCTTTAATTCTTTACCATGGGAGAGGTTAGATGATTTAATCTCCCGGAATAGGGCATTTAACTTTCTCATTATTCTTTAATGATTTGATAGAATTTTAACAGAGCACAACATAAGGGAAAGCTACAAGGTCCAGATGGCCGATTCCAGTTTTTAAATTTTCTTTCTGCTTTTCTTAAGCCTTTAATCTTTTGAAGATTGCTGAAAATTTTATATTTGAGTGACACCTGGGGCTGACACCTAGGAGTGACTTAAGTCTTACCTCTGACATAGATTTCATGTAGTCATCTCTTACTAAGAAATTATCTGATAGGCTTTGGAATATGTTTGTATCTTTTTACACTTATTAAAACTTTTACAGAGCATGACTGTGGAAAGCATAAGTAGTCAGGACAAGTAGAAGGAAGCAGGAACTTAAATCAATGAGATAATGCCAGAGTGTGTGTTACACTGTACTTTCATTTTCTGAGAAATTTTTGGTAATTAGGCACTTTGCTTTATCATAACAACATAAAGGGGAAGTTTGTATATCTGAGAGAACGTCCTGTTTCATGTAGTTAAAAGCTGTATTGTAAGGAACATTCCCACAAGTGGCGGGAGTAGAACATAGCTGGAGTTAAATCTCACATGTCAGTGATATTTTCCATAGTAGATTGTGTTAGCTTTCTGTCACTATAACAAAATACCTGATATAATTAACTTATAAAGAGAAGAGGTTTATTTTAGTTCATCCAATCCATGATCAAGAGGACCTGTTGCCTTTAGATTTTTGGTGGCAGTGGAGCATGTATTGAAACAAAATGCTTACCTCATGACCAGGACACAAAAGAGAGAGGAAGGGGTCAGAGTCCCACAATCCCCTTCAGGTGTACAACCCCAATGACCTAAGGACCTCCCATAAGGTACCTCCTAAAGGACCACAGTATCTCCCATTAGCACCTTCTTGAAGAGCAAACCTTTATTTAACACATGGACCTTTAGTAGACATTCAAACTATGGCATGGATTTATGTGTGGAATAGAACCACTGGGTAATCTGTCCTAGGTGATTGTAGATCTCATGTTCATGCCTTAAGCAAGGATTAACACCACCAATAGAATTTTCCGTGCATTCTTCCTCATCTGTGGCATATCCACATAAAAGAAATGACACTTCACATCCTGTCCATAAAATAATGAGGAAATAAGGGGTAACCCTTGGGAGATTGAAGTAGGTGTGCCTCTTTATTTTGTGTTTTTCTTCTTTTGTGTGTGATACTTCCTAAACCAGAGAATAGTTTGTATTCATATATAGCTTCCTCTTCCTTGAGACTCCACTTGTGCTTCTCTTCCTGGAAAATGGCTATGGTTTTCCATGCAATAGAATATGGCCTTTACTTTCAACTGCTGTATTGAAATCACTGCTCTGTCTTACAAATGCAAATGGTACCAAGTTTGCTTCTCTGCACCTCCCCATCATTTTATCTTGACCTTGAAAGAGGTCTGTTTCCTCAATTAGAAAAATTAGCATCCAAATTTGCTACCACTTCTGTCAAATGGGAAATGTCCCCATTGGACTATTATATCCCACTACTGGTTCTCACTGGAAAATAGTCATCATCTCAGCATACTTGCATGCTGTGTCATGAAAACAAGGGGTAAAATAAAAAGTTCTAGTATTGTATCTAAATATAAGTACATTTATTTAAAAAAATTTAACAATATTTTATAGGTGAATATAATGCATACAGATTCAATAAAATTTTTTGTTTTGGTGCTTGCACAATATTGTTATGATAAAGGATCTAAATGTTATTAACCTGAGTTAAGAGTTGAGAAATTCTCTTCTAAATGTGATTATTAGGTCTAGCCATTAAGTCTGTTTCCTACCGGTATTGCTATCCCCAAGTGTCAGTGATAATTATTTTGGGCACCTGGCTAATTCCTCTTTGAGTGCTTCCTATAGAAATTCCCTTGCTGCAAATGTGATCTGTGATACTTTTGTTCATTCCGAGTAATCAGGCCATTCCATAGTTCAGTAAATCAGAAACTCGGAAGTCCAAAAATTCCTCAGCCAGGAAAATCAAAGGGATATGTATTTAGATTCCCTAGACTGGAAGCAAACTCGGACTGTGATCTCTCTCTTCCACCTTATTTTTTTAGAGCCCTATAGTTTTGTTTTAGTTTAATTTTTTCCCATTTTGAAATTATCAAACAACACAGAATCTTATGGAATTAAGTTCCTAAAAGCTGATTTACACAAAACAAACCCCAGTTTTCAAAATATCTAACCCATTTCTCAATCAGACAAATTATAGCAGGTGAAATTTTGTGCATTTAATATTGAGTTTTAAATGTTAATCTCAGTTAATATCTGAACTCTTTGTTCTAAGCAGCATGTATTTACCTCTGCTGGTTCTGATGTGTTTTCTTGTTGGGACCTGCCTAGCTCTGTCTCTGAGTCTTCCTCTAATTTGTTTACTACTCACTCATATGTCTGAACCAACATGACAATCTTCTGTTTTTATTGTACTAAATTTAAATAGTAAAAAATCTAGACTGGAATTGCTGTTTTCCTGTGGACCATTTGCTTAGGTTTAAAAACACCCAATTAAAATAACTTATAGAAACCACGTAGTAATGATCATTGTGAAGACCTACTAGAAGTCGCTCATTGGAAACCAGTAGTCAAGGCTCTTAGAAAAATAGTAAGATATTTATTTTAAGAGTTCAGATTTAGGGGTCAGACAGTCCTTGGTTTGAATTCTGGCTCTGCAGTTGGCTCATCATTCAAAGATGATTTTGAATTAGGCATTTAACATCGCCCTAAGTTGTTACCCTATAAATGGGGACAGAGATTTGCAATGTCTTTCTGAAGATTAAATGAGATAAGTAATACTTGGTATTCATTGGTATTGGCAGCACTTGGTGCTATGTAGGCATACCAAGCATACGATAAATTGAAATTAATGTATATTAACCTTTCACTTTTTGATTGTATCACAAAGACTCAGTTTAAAGTAATTTACCACTAAACTTTCTCTAATTGTCAAAAGCACCAGCCTTGAGATTGATCATACATATGGTCCCATATGATTCTATGGATATTATTGAAATTTAGCTAGATCTTCTTGGTTCTGGGATTAACTTCTGTGTAGGTGATTTTCTAGTCCTATTTTCATAATTTCATGAATGGAGCATTTCTGTTAACATCTTTTACACATACCCAACAAAACTAGTCTTGTTGGAGAGCTAAACAGAAACAGCAGAAATTACTAAAGATGAAAGTATCATGGCACTATCATTAACATAGCATTTCAAAGCCAGCCAAATGTGTGTTAAAATATCTTCATGAGCAGCTAATTTTCTTATGGATCTCCTGAGAGGTTTGGGAATTTATTTCCTAAGACAGTAAGAAACAGATTGTTAGAACCCATCACCTTTTCTGTGATTTCTGTAAAAGGAATAATTCTACTCATGATTTATTTAAATGGATATGCTAATGAATACAGTTCTGAAAGCATAGAGATTATCATTTTATGGTAGCACAAAATGGTTTGTTGTGAAATTGCTTTTTGCATTTACACAGATCATCTAGCTTATTTGTGTATCAGAAGCATTTTTTAGCAAAATAAACATCCTCTGTTAATAATGCATTTTTGTCTTTATCAGTGGATTTATATAGTACTGCAAATTATTTTCAGAAAAAAATTAACTTTGAATAACCATTGCTAAAATTAAAATTACCTTATTTGTTACAGACTGTCCTACATACTAATGGCCATTAGTGTCTCATTGAATCGTTGCCTTGGTGAGGAAGGTACCTTTTAGAGAAGACAATCTTGTGGACCTATCAGGGAATCTCAACTGTCTGACTTTTATAATTTATGATAGAAATGGAATAATGGTGCCATCTGCACTAAAAATGCTTCAAATTTTCTACCATATCCATTGTTATATTCTTAAATTCCAAATTGAATTTCATGAGGTCAGGGTCTATATCTTATTCATCTTTTTAATCCTTACAGGACTTCACATCTTACATTTCATAGAGTAGACATTAGATAAACATTTGTTAAATCTATGAAATTTGTAAAGCATACATTTGGGACTTAATGTTAGCACCTACAATTTTATCCTAACAGATAAATAACTACATTTCCATTAGACACATTAAGATTCATCTTTCAGATACAATAGTTTGTATATTTTTGTATATTCTAATGTATCATCTTAGATCTCAGGAAATGGTAGCATAGCAATTATTTTGATAATGGCTAAATTCTTTAGAATATATCATTATTCTTGATTAGTGACAAAATTTTGAATTATGTTTTCAACTTTTAAAATTGCATTGAGATTTTTATTGGAATTACATTTTATTTCTAAGTAATTTGTGTATAATTAAAATATACAAATTTCTCTTTTTAAATTTTACATCTCTAATATTTTTTCATTTATTTTCAACACTTCCTTTTCTTGTAATAAAAATTTCTTATTCTCTTTACATAGGGAACTGGAATTTTCTGTTTAGGCTTTCCCAAAGTATTTTATTTCTTTGTTTTTGTTGTGGGTCGATTTTTTTTCTTAATCTTCTAAATTATAACTGCCAAAATATAGGAAACTACTAGTTTTTGTGGACTGTTTTTCTGAAATTGGTACTTCACATTATTTTCCCTTTGCATGGTATTTTATATAACTTTGGAAAATTTACATGCTGTTTAACTTCCTTGTCCATTCTAAGTGCTTTATAGTAAACGTTTTTGTGAGATTTTCTGCATGTTTATTTTTTTTAATTGTGTGGAATTATAACATAACTTCAATTCCTTAATAGTTTTTCTATTGAAATACTTTTTATCAAATGCATAATAAAATATTATAATTTCTAAGAAAATATAAACTCTAGTCATACATTCTTATATATCCTAGATATTAATTCTTCAAAATAATGATAGACTTAGGGTTTAAAACTGTTAAACTGCCTTCAGAAAGATGTAACTAGATGTTTATGTGCACAGTAATGAAAAAAATTTTTTTTGTACTCCTAGGGGTAGTCTTCCACGGAGCTATATCCTCAGTCATTAATTTTTTTTCTTTTTTAATTTTGAGGCAGGGTCTCCCTAAGTTGCCCAGGCTGGTCTGGAACTTATGATCCTCCTGCCTCAGCCTACCACTTCACTAGAATTACAGGCATGTGACACTGCCTTTTACAAAGTCCAAAATAATTTTGCTTTATGGTAGTCCCTCCCCATGAATGCCTGAAAGCACACATAGAACTGAACCCTACCTACTGTATTTTTTCCTATATATACATAGCTGTGGAGAAGATTAATTTCCACAAATGGCCAATTCCATTCTTCAGGTGAGGAAGAACATCATGGTGGAAAAGTGTAGTGGAGGGAAGTGGCTCAACTCAGAAAGCAGAGAGCTCTGCTTTTCAAGGACAAACTATATATACCCCAAAGGTATGCCCTGAGGGACCCACCTCCTTCAGCCCCACCCTACTACCCTTCAGTTATCACCCAGTTAATCCCTGTCAGGGTATTAACTCACTGATTGGGTTAAGACTCTCATAACCCAATCCTTTCACCTTTAAGCTTTCTTGTATTGTCTCACACATGAGCTTTTAGGGGACACCTAGTATCTAAACCACAACACATCATAAAATAGAAAAAAATACAAAATATGCCACAATTAAAGTTGTTTAAAACTTAGGAATGTTTTGTTTCTGGAATTTTCCATTCAATGTTTTTGGACTGTGGTCAGCTACAGGTAACTAAAACTGCAGAAGGTGAAACTATGCATAAGGGGGATCACTGTATATAGAATTTGCTTTATTGAGAATCATAGTTCTCAGCACCTTTCGAATTATGAGGAAAGTGAACCCTTCAGCACTCCTCATAGCATTGCTCCAGATTTATGGAGAGGACAGTATCTTATCTACTATATATTATAGAAGTACTCAATAAATATTTGTGGAATGAACTGCATAATTAGAATAGCTTGTCCATAACAAACAGAAAAAAAGAGTGGGTCACCAGAAATCTATCTGGACTCTGATTTCAATAGGTCTTTCTGTCTCCAGAAAAAAAAAATAAACACTTTATGAAACCTGTTTAATAATATATTTAATAGTTTAAAATTTTTGAGAGCTTATAATATAACAGTCTGTATGCTAAAAATATTTTATTTGCATTCTATAATTTGCTTGTTTTAAGATGAGGAAGCAAGCAAAGAGTTACGTAACTCTCAATTCTTATCCTGTAGGTAATTTATATCAATTTATGATACATTTTGCTCCTCAACATGTGGCCAATTCATTTCACTTTTGTGTATCCATAAAAATTACAGTTTGGGAGGCTGAGGCAGAAGGACTGCAAGTTGAAAGCCAGCCTCAGCAACTTAGGCCCTAGATAATTAGCAAGACCACGTCTCAAAAAAAAAAAAAGAGAGAGAGAGAGAGAAAGGGCTGGGGATGTGGTTTAGTGGTTAAGCACCCCTGGCTTCAATCCCTGGTACCAAAAGAAAACCAGTCATGTGACCATGTGGACCCAAACCTCCAAATCTAACGTACATTAATGGAAGGTAGAAAGAAGCTAACCTTTCTTCTGCTTCGATCCATCTGTCATGTGCCCTGTGACTCTAATAGTGAGCATGAACATCAATGCTATTTTTCCTTTTTTGTCATTGTATCTTTGGGGAAGTCAGGGTGCAGTTCTCTAAAATTACCCTCAGGCAGTTTTAAAAACAAATGTCCTGATGTATGTGTTACTGAACTGTATCTGCAGGAGCCCAAGTATGCCAAGTCTGCAGTCCAGGGAGTTTTGAGGTTTAGAGCTTTGCTGCTTCTGAATGTTTCTAAACACGTGCCCTCCTTTAACTTCACCAAAGTGTTGGTTGGCTTCAATGAGAATATTTTCTGTGGGAATTTTAGTCTTGCGACTTTGGTGGTTGTCCTCAAATGATCTTCTGCCGGAGTTGATCTTTGGGAGTGATCTTATGCAGGGAGGAAGTGGTTACCAGTCTAAGAGGCAGCACCAACTGCTGACTTTTTCCTCAAGTCGTCACCACAGTTTAGCATTTTGACTTAACAGTTGTGGGTTTTCCTAGTAAGAGATTACCTCTTTTTTAAAAAATATGTAAATAAATTGCCTCTTTACCTGTGATTGCATCTTCCCTGGTGGATTTTGGTTTGGTAAATGATCTGATATCAACTTTCTGATTCTTTTTTTGTTTGTTTGTTTCCCTGCCTCAGCAAAAAGTGATAACAAGATTATTTATTTCAAGCACAAGTGAATTGTTGGAAGCCAGACGTGTTATTTTGGCATTAACTGCTCATGTGCCTGGTTTGTGTCTTACCAAGAACTCACTGTGTGCACAGTGCAATGCTTGGTACCTGGAAGCACGAAGCTGGAGGAGGAGGGGCTTTTGCTCTGAGAAACTCACATTTCCAAAGGAGCTCAAAATCTTCATTATAAACTGATAAAAATAAATAGAATTTCTTCCTGCCACAGAGTCCCTAATTCTATATATTAACAAAATAAACTTGAATATAAATGTATTAAAGTAATATTCAAACATCCCCCTAATCACTGTCAGATGTCTTTTTAGCAACATTTCTCAAACCAGTTATACAAATTTTAAATACTGAGTGGACTCATAGAAATTCATAGGAGTCACATCTGTTGTTTTCCATCTAAAAGAAAAAGAAAATTTTCAGACCTATCAAGTAGACTTTAGCTACTTTTTTTAAAAGAAATTTAAATGTGTACAAATGCAAATTTTGTGCAAACCTCTTATGTGTACAGTTTTATAAGCTATAAACCAAAACATAAATTAATAAAAACTAAGAATATTAGTAACATTTGAACAAATAATGTGAGATATTTTTCTTCCAGAAACCAAATCACCAATGTTGAGACTGTTATTAGTGGAAAGATATATTTGTGCCTTTTGTGCCACTTGTATTTGACTTGATTCTTTTTATTTTGCTTCTAATAGTCTTTCACATGTATTCCTGGGCATTATCACAGCCATCATTTTTCCTTCCTAACAACAAATGTATTTTGTATCTACTGATTTGTTATTTTATTAAGTCAATTTATTTAATTATATATCCCCAGATAAAATATTGAAGAAAAGTGTAGCATTGAATGCACCTTGGGATGATTAGATTCTACCGCCAGGTTTTTATTTGCAAGCAACCGTAAAGCTTTTGTTCTTAGAATAAGCCCTGACATCTTTGATGCATTATTTAGCATAAATGCATAATTTACTTTTAAAGCCCACATCTTCTGTTTTCTCTCTGACCTATGGCAACTTGCATGACTTAGCCTTACTTGATCATTTTCCTGATGCAAATTAATACTGCAACAGAAAATTTTTGTCTTTGTAATAGGTAAGAGAATTGTGCATAAGCAGCAAACGGGATGGGATGGTGGCTGTCATATTCTACAACAAGGCCCTGCTGTCCTAACAGCATCCAGTCCTGCTCACTAGCACTTCAAAGTTCATCTGATTGTTTGGTACCAGTTGCCTTGTGACTCCAGACATTCAGTCATGAATGTCATCCGTATCATTTTAAAATATGTTTCTATCATTATAGCCGATTCAATCGCCAACGTGAAAGTGCAGAATTTAAAAAATCTTGGAGAACTCCAGATCACATCTGTAGATTTCTAGTAGACAAAGACACCAGTTTGAGAAACACTAGTCTAGAGTATTGGGCAAGCATCTGATAACCGAAGAACAGTTCCTTTTTCACTCTCAGAAAAGAGGTGACATTTCTCAGAATGTCTGATAACTTCTCTCTTCTTCATCCTTGATCTGCTCTTGACTAGAAATAAGCCAGTCTTGTTTGTTTCTGCATGAAAGGATTTTATAAAGGACTGTCTAGACTAGGTGCAGGTGTAAGGCCTAAACAGTTCCATTGGGTGAACAGAGCAGTTGACATAATATCACACAATACCAGAATTGGCATTGACTTTCTCTCTTCCGCTGTAGCATGAGCTCCTTGACAAGTCACTGTGTCTTACTCCCTCTGGGATTCCCAGTGTGTGGAACCATGCCTGGCACATAGTAGGTGCTCAGGAAATGTTTGCTGTAAGAACACATGAATATTAGCAGAAGAAAGGACTTAGAACATCAGAGGACATGTTCCAGTGTCTGCTTCTGGAAGCAGATGACCCATAGCTTGTCATTGTGGCAGATTAACTAGTCTGTTGGCAAATCAGTCTTCACCTGCTTCCTGTATATTTTTGTCTGAAAAAAATCAGACTAGTAGCCTTCACTGCCTAGTGGTTAATATCTAGAATGTGATAAAAAGTCTCCCAATTGGTATACATCCTCTGGTGCCTTCCCCTTCTCCCTTTTCTTTCCTCATCCTGTCATCCTTATGACTCAGGTGAGCTGTGCTGTCTTTCTTATTCACAGGAAATCTGTGGGCCACAGTGTAGAACCTGGCATCTTTATCATCACTGGATCTTGTCTGTACAGCTCCAGTTAAGGAAGTCCAGAAGACTGCATAAGCTGTTTTTTGGTTTTGTTCTGTTTGCCTGGCTTTATTGCAATGATAGGCTAAGCAGATAAATTGCACATTTGTTGGAGATAACTTGATTCTTCAAGATCAAAGCATATTGTTACTGACCCTTATACAAGTACTGCTTTGGTTAAGTAATTGTTCATTTTTCTCCAAGATAATTTTTTTTTCTTATTTAGCTTTTTTGAGTCAGCGTTCAGATCTCTTATCAGAAAACCATTCACCAGATAATGGGCATTGGTTTCCATCATGTGCTTTAGACCACTGAGGGAAAATGTTCTTTCTGGTTCAAACCTTCCTGCTGAAGCAGCCTCTGCTGGGAGGCTGTGTTTCTGAGCAGTTTCCTTTTTTGTTGTTGTTCTTGTATCCAGGGTTTAATCAAGGGTGCCTAACTACTGAGTCACATCCCCAGTCCTTTTTATTTTTTATTTCGAGACAGGTCTCACTAAGTTGCTTAGGGCTTTGCTAGATAGCTGAGACTAGTCTCCAACTTGCAATTCTCCTGCCTCAGCCTCTGAGTTCCTGGGATTACAGGTGTGCACCACCATGCCCAGCTCTGAGCAGTTTCTTTATGCAACTCTCCACCATTCATTTGTTCGGAGTCTTTTTTAAAAAAAATAGTAGTTTCTGGCAATAAAGGACAGAAAGAAAATTGGCAATACTAAAGATTAGATATATTACGATAGTATGTACAAAGGATCTAGCCAGAAGAAATGAAGACCTCAGATCTGGCTCATACCCGCAATCTGTGTGCATAAGGGAAATTTTTCATTTGAATAATCAAACCTTGATTTTTACCTCACTGTCTTCAAGTCTGTAAGCAATCTTAAGAATAGAATTTGGAATTTGGGAATAAAAATGAATTGGAACTTTGTGAAAATATCAAGTAGAAAAATAAGATGCTGTGCAGATAAAAACTAAACCTAAATAAATATATCAGAGACTGGTATTTTAATTCATAGTATGGTCATCAGAATAGAATGTCCTTAGCACTCAGAGTAAAATTGCATATTTTGTTGGCCTCTATGTTCTAATCAAATGCTATGGTTTCAGTATCTTAGTTTGTTTTTATTTTACCCCATCTTGTAAAAAAATTAGCATGGTGTGCTTTGAAATAGCATTAGGTACATGAGGGAAAGCAACTAGGAGAATTTTTTTAAATGAAAATTGGTTTCATATAACAAGTTGGAAACAGTAACACTAAGATGACTCATGACAAAAAATCTGGGGTTATCACATATCTACAATAAAATAGTGGTTGAAATAACTCACATCAGTGTGTGATATGTATAGGTGTGTTACATACGTTTGCACAAATATGGACAAAATCTGTTTCTCAACTGTAGTAAGACTATTTCAGTTTTTCACTGATTTAAAAAAGCCCAATGCTTTTTTATATTGAAGTTATAATGCATAGATGCTATCTACTCCCAGGTAGGAATGAGCTCATCATTCTTAACTTGAAGGTCTACCTCTAGGAGAATAGATGAATGTCCCCACACAATTCCTTTTGGGGAAGGCAGAGGATGAGCCTGAATATTTGCTTTAGAGAAGAGCAGGGGATCAACCTAAAACTGTTGCTTAGATTCACACTCACAATTGGCCTTAACTCCAGGCAGGGTCTGGTTTTATTGACTGGATGGTATCATTGTCTTTAAGGGTCTTAGGCAGCAAAATTTTCAAAGCAGTAACATAATCTTTTCCTCCCCATGTTAGAATTGGGAGATGTTGATGTTCCCAAAGTCCTTCTTGAAGGTAAGGGCTTCCTAGGGTACCACACAGTAGCTATCACATAATAGGTACCAAGATGTGGTGTGACCATTATAAAAAAAATGTACTTGCTACTGGATCATATCCCAAAATTCTACGACATATATTTTGAGTTGTTCCTTTATCTGAACAGGGAGAAGATCCAATTTATCCGAACTGAAGGGACCCCAGGATTGGTGCGCCTTTCTAGTGATGCGGACCTTGTTATGTTGCTAAGGTAGGTAACACAGTAAAATAGAAAGCCCCCTGATAGGTACTGTGGAGCATTGTAGAAAATAATATGCCAGTATTGGTAGCCTAAACATGCCTTCTTTATCCTTAAGGACTTAAGGAAATACTTGTGTTGAACATGTAGGATGCTGCTTTGCTGATAATTCATTTCAGATTGCATTTATTATCACAGAGATCTGTTTGATTTTATCTTTACCCTGATGGTAAAGGGTCTGGTATTGGAGAAGGGAAAAGCTACAAGAGATGAATGAACAAAATGTCCCAGTCAGAATGTAGTAAAATAGTAGCCAAATAAGGTATATACCGCTTACCCGCACAGTGGAGGACAGAGGTCATTTTTATGTTTTTTTCCTTAATGTTCTTTTTTTCTTAAAATATGCTTTGTTTCCTTCTGCTGATTCAAGATATTACTTATTTACTTTGTGGTTTTGAAAGTTTAGATTTGGGAAATCAGATCAGAAAGTTGAAATTTGGTCCCTGGCACTCACTGCCAACTTGATAGCCACTGACTGGTTGTATTTTTCTTTTGTCATGGTTATATTGACTTTGGTTTTAAGTTTTAGAGGAGAAGGGAAGCTGTCAGGTTTTCAAAAGACTTTCTCAGTGTTAATATCGTCCCTTGAATATAGCCAAGCCAGAGTAAAACAATCCCCTGCTCTACCTAGTGGTTGGGAAACCCACCACAGAGGACTCTGCAGAAGTTAAGGAATGTCATGCTGAGCCACTCAGGCAATGTTTTGCTTGTCCCTGAGTGTCAACAACCCATTCATGTTTTTCAAGATGATCTTGACCCTGGCTGTTTCTAATTCTCCACTTGATGGTTATCGTATTTATTGCCATATTTCTGACTGCCCACTTGATTGTTGCCAAAAGGTTATTTCCCTTGTTATGGTTGCTCAGATGTTATATGTATGGTTGAAGGACAATTCAAAAGGATATAATCACTTCCCATAGTCTCTTTCTTCACTTGACCTTGAACAACATCTGTAAGGGAGGTGTCACTCCTCAGTCTAGGGGTGGCCTCTCTTCTGTGGGAAACTGAGCCAGTTCTGAAAGCAGCTTTTAGTGTGCTATGTGGTCAGGAAGACTACTGGCCTGTTAATCTCAGAGCGTGATGTTTCTTTCAGAGTTTAGAGACAAAATAATTAAGCTTTGGTTACAAAATTCTGGTTAGAGTATGATTCTTTTGCTCCATTCTAGAAATCAATTTTTTCATTTAAACTTTCATTCTGCATTTGGAATTACTAAAAAGATTTTATAAAACAAAATTTGTATTCTTCAACTGTTCTTAGTTAAATAATCTTTAGAGGTATAGTCAAATATTTTATTATGCTATAGTTTCAAATATCTGTAGTTTGTACTTTGATAAATATCACAGTTTTCATGAATTTCTATGTTATGTAGTTGAAATCAACAGTATCTGAAAATTCATATGTAAAGAGAAAGGCCACCTTGTACCCCTCTTTAAGGAAAATACACATGTTCTCTGAAGCTGCTGGGTCTTCAGAGAAATGTGAGAAATCCACCTATATTTAGTAGTTCTATAGTTATTACATAAAATGATTTATTCAATTCTAGACCTCTTATTTCATTTGAGTTACTAAATTATTTGTTATTTTAAAAAATTCAGAATGATAATGTCTTTTTTAAAGACAAAGAAGGACAGAGAGAGAGAGAGAGAATCAGAGAGAGAATCGATTTTATTTAGTTTTTCATGTGGCTTTCGTTGCTCCAACATTTCATTGTGTATGTAGCGCTGGGGTTCAAACCCACATCCTCACCCATGTTTGGCAAGTGCCATAACCACTGAGCAACCTCTCCAGCCCCCACATTAGATTATTTTAAAAGAAGAAAACCCAAAAAGAAAAATGGATGATAGATTTGGAAAGGCATTTCATAGAAATTGAGGCATGTATAAACTCATGGAAAGATGTTTGTAATTATAAAATATAATTTCAAATAATAAGATACCATTTCACGCTAGTAGACTTGTAAAAATCACAAAGTCTAGCAATACCAAATTATACATAGGAACTCTCAAATTATCTGCATTTGGTTGGATTGCAGTTTCTTGAATCTTTTTGGCATACAAATTGTCATTATCTGGTATAGTTGAAAAGCTGTATGCATGTTTACTGAGAAACTATTTTTAGGTATATACCATATTTACAGATAAAGAACTCTTTTATACATATGTAAGGTGACATATAGAGGATGTTCATTGTACCGTTGTGGATAAAAGCTTATGGCTGTGAAAAAGTAAATATTTGTCAAAAGAGGTATGGATAAATAAACTGATATGTTTAAAGAATGGCCTGCTGTATAGCAGGCAAAAGGAATAAACTAGATCCTTATGTATCTACATTGATATCAGAATTAGAATAATATTGTTGAGTGAGAAAAAATAACAAGAATGCTACTTGTTATTTGGTAAGTATAGATTGCTATACTTTCAGTTTATATAATGTTTAACAATTTTTGAGGCAAAATTATATCTATGTATATATGTTGCAAAATATAAAACTATGAAAGATAGATAGATACCTGTTAACATGGTAGTGGTGATAAAGGGACCCCTGATGGAATGGGCCTCATTGTCGAAATGAGGCTTCCCCTACCTACCTCTTTGACTAAAGTGTGCATTTTATTTCTTGTCTTCCCCTAGCTTATTTGAAGAAGAGATAATGTCATATGTGCCTCCACATGCCTTACTGCACCCTAGCTACTGTCAGTCCCCCCGTGGCTCCCCCGTATCATCTCCTCAGAACTCACCGGGTAAGTATGGCAGCTGCTCACAGTGATTTCTTGAGGAGTACCCCAAAGTCAAGTTTTCTCTCCTTCCTGCAGGATGGGGAGGGAACACTTTGGATATACCCTTAGTGTTACCACAGGTGCCTTCTGTGTAGCATTTGCTGTCTATTACATGTAACTTGTTTCTGTGGAGATTCATTTTGGCAGAAAGATAGTGAATAAAAAGATAAATAGTAGTAGTATGTCATAACTCAGAGGTAGAATTTCCTTTTCACTGTGTTGTGTAGTACCTAACATCTTGAAAACTACTAGGTACAAAAACTACATTAGTGTTTTTGATTTACAAAATTCTAGTGATGAGACATTTGAAAATAAAGTCTCCATTCTCAAGAAATAATGTAGAATTTTAATTATTTAGTGAAATGGACTTGGATATTTTACTCTGCAGTATTCACTAACTGCATTAGATAAAGCTGAATGAGCAGACAGAGCCTGTTGATAGGTAAATTAAGATTTGCAAATTTGGGGCTGGAGCGGTGGCTCAGTGGTTACGGCACTTGCCTGGCATGTGTTAGTACACAGGTTCAAACCCCAGCACTCACGTACACAGCTAAGTGTCTGAGCAACGAAGGCCATGTGAAAAACTCAATAAAAATTGATTCTGTCTCTCTCTCATACACACACTGTCCTTCTCTCTCTTTAAAAAAAAAAAAGATTTGGAAATTTGAACTGATTTGAAAGATGTACGTGAATTAAGGAGTGAAGGAGTGAATGAATGGGTGAATGGATGGTAGGAACAGAAGCTTAGCAATTTTTTTTAAAGCAGGTAATCATGATGTTGACAGAACATCAACTATCTATAGGCCATGTATTGTTCACACTTTAACAGCAATCAGAATTTAAAACTATTCAGCAGAAATCCAGACTTCAAATGTGTCACTGTTCTTTGCTACATAGCATGTGTTTTCACATATTGCAATGATAATGAAGCTGCAGCCTAACTGAATACCACAAACAGGAAAAGGCCTATTAATTTGTTCACATAACATAGATTTATTGAGCATCCAACTATGATCCAAGCACTGAATTAGATTCTCATAGTACAAAGATGAATATTATAGTCTGCCTTTGAAGGGCTCATGGCAGGCAGTGAGTCAGTAATGACTGTAAAGCACTGTTACTAGTCCTGTAATGGGGAAATATATGGGAGCACAGATGTGGGAACAACCATTCCTCCAGAGCTGGGGGTGGGGTGTTGGGGAAGATGAGGACTACAGGCATACAGTGGCATATTGGAGGATGACAGAATAGGAGTTTGCAAGGTGGTCCAAAGAAAAGACGTTCTAGCCAACAGGGTGCATAAGCTAAGCCACAGAAGCCTGAAAAGCATCATTTAGGGCAAGTTAATAGTTACAAGTGAAGAGGAGGTCCCAAAGCTCAAGGTGTAAGGTGGAGTAGGGCCTGTTGGTTACTGAAGCCTTACCTCTGAAAATCTATAAGTGGGAATAATAATATCCTGCTTTACAAAGATTAGTTTGGTGGCAGTAAGAAGACTAGATTAAATCATGAGAGATTGGAGCCCAGGTCACCATTTGGGAAGCTGTTATGTTAGCCTGGTGACATTATAAAAGGCTGGACTGGGGCATGGCATGAAAGGAAAAAGGTTGGCCTGGAAGGGAGAGGTGGAATGAGTTTGGTTTTGGACATGTTTAGTTGAGAAACCTTTGAGCTGTTAGTTGGAAATATGCAAAGACAACTGGAAAACATACTCATGGAGGGCAGGAGAGGTTGTCAGCCAGGAATTTAGTATACTGGTGGCAATTGAAGCCCAGAGTGTAGGTTAGAAATAGGGAGGAAAGTCAGTGAAAAGAAGAGAAAATAGAAGATGGTGACGTGAGGAGCCTCGTGAGGTGAATAAAGGCAGGTGAGCCAATGGAGCTGGGCATAGAATTAGGGAAGTCCCTCGGGGGAGCCCGTTTTCATGGAGGTGAACTTCACAGGGCCAAATGCTGAAAGGGTTCAAGAAGGATACGGGTTGAAGAGAAGCTGTTAGATTTGAAAATTGTGACGTTATAAATGATCTTTGCCAAAGAATCATTTAAACTGGATTGTGACCAGTTACAGAATGATGCAGATGAAAGTCGAATGCTCTGTTCAGGAAGCACGAAGGTGCTGTGGAAAGCAAAGTAGGACAGTAATCAGGAGGAAGTGAAGGGAGGGTCTTTTAGGTGGGAAGTCGAGCAGTCACAGGATGGATGGAAGGAAAATGGTTTGTTGAGTGATACAAAAAAGCAGCCCTCACCATAGTACAAGCCCATTGGAAGAGAGGACGCAGAAAGCAAGAACCCTGGTCAGCTCAGGAACAGTTAGGGACACCTGTTCAGATGACACCACGTGAGAGGAAATATGAATATGACACTACAGGTAAGTTTATAGGTGTAGGGGAAACTGATGGAATCCAAAGCTGGCCTCAGTCTTACCAGTTGGGTAACTTGTGGTAATTCGTCTCCTTTCCTGATCTTGAATATTTATTTTTCTCTAAAATGGACATCATAATTGTCATCTCACCTCTGATGGTTATTTTTGGGAAAATGCCTTGTGTGGTGCTAGAACATGTGTCCCATAAACATTGATTTATTTTTTCCTTCCTTCCTTCCTTCCTTCCTTCCTTCCTTCCTTCCTTCTTTCTTCTTTCTAGAAATTTGATTGCAAGAGGTATAGGTTGTCCATATATAAGTTATTCATAACTGAAATGTATGGATCCAGTTCTCACTGATTTTCGAGCTGGCTGCTAAGGCGTTTAGTCATTCAGGGAGGTCTTTTTTCAGTAAGAACCTGTGCTAGGCTGGACATGGTGATGCACACCCATAATCCCAGCTGCTAGAGAGGCCGAGACAGTAGGGTCACAAGTTCAAGGCTAACATGGGCCATTTGGCAAGACCCTGAAACAAAATAAAATTTAAAGGGAAAAAGAAATATTGGGGATATAGTTTAGTGGTAGAGCACTTGTCTATTGTGTGCTTGGCCCTAGAGGTTCAATCCTTAGTACCACAAAAAGGGAGGGGGTACAGGGGGAGAAAAGAAAGAACAAATGAGTGAACCTATGCCGAAGTTCTAACTGTCGTGTTCCTTTTTCTGAAGTTATATGGTTAAAGAAATGAAGCCATGTAGATTATTGCTCATGTCGGTCAAGGTTGTCCATTCTAGGCCCTTTCTGAGACATCTTCCCTGGTAAAATCACTAGTTTCTGTCACTTAGGAGCCCTATAAAAGCATGCTCTTGAAGACTGGCTAAACATTCTTTGGATTGTGTGAACTTTCGAAATGGTGACCAAATTTACTTCTTTATTTAGGATCCCAAATGCACATGAATAATCCTTGGTGGCAATAAAATGCATTCTGGAAACTTTGATTTAGAGTTAAACATTTTCCAAAGACATGTGTAATCTAAATATGTCTAAATTGCTAGCAGCATTTGTGGTGGTTTTAATTTTCAGGAAGAATCATCTCCATATTTTTGGCCCACTCTGTTTCGTAGGGCTTTGTTTGATCTTGAGATTGGGATGTACTGCCTGATATCAGTGGAAGTAGCTATAACTAATTCCACATGATAAAATGGCAGGACTTGCTAGCCTAGTTTCCCCTGTGGACGAATCTTCTGCTTCTCCAAGTCAAATAGCTTCTTCTACCAGTTCTCCTGAAGGTTTTGTAAAAACAACATTTCAAAAAGTTTTTTTTTTTAATTCTCCTGATCCTTTTTCTCATAACTAGAATTTCATCCCCTTTAGTGGTATGAGAATAATATTGTGAAAATTATGGCAGCAATAAATTTTAATGATCTTCATTCAGAATGCCTAGTAACCTGGTAATCTTTCTACACTTTTCCTCATTCCAAGCACATTTACATGTCTTTCACATACAGGAGAGCGAGGGTACTTTGGAAATTTTGACTCACTGCTTTCTGCAGCTGTTAGAGTGCTTACCTAAAATTTGTCAAAATTTTGGAATGCGAAGGTTTATTTTTCTAGGATCATTATAATGCCAATCCCAACCTACACTATGCCAAAAAGAAAAGATCTTTGCAAATACCATGTGGTTTATTATGCCAAATAGGTGACCCAGAAGTTTATTTAAGCTGCACATTTCTAGGAATTTAAATGCAATAACACCTACTTTACCTAATGTTGTTGGAGATGTGCTCTCATTATGTGAATTTTCTAGGTAGCCAATGCTATGACTTTAACTGTATGAGAATTTGTTTAACCCACTATTTGCTGAAACTCTTAAGTACATCATATTTCACCTTGCTTTCATATACACAGCTCATTGAGATTTCATGGTTTGAGAGATCATTGTGCCAATGAATTATGGTGCAAAGCTGTGGTTACTTGTTTAGGACTCAGCTGGAAACTAAGACCTGTACAAGGTCACACTCAGCAGAGGTAAAGAGACTCAGCGCTGGAGAGCAACTTGAGAGTCTTTACTGTAGGTTTTCTTGAGGGAATGAGCTGTGAGAGGGAGTATTTCATCCAACACATGGTGGGACTCTTTAAGAATCTTCTTTTCCTCTTTCTCTCCCTGCAAAGTCATAGCTTCTTACCTACTACGTCTGTGCACCCTTCCACCCTGCACCCTCTCCCTCTCTCCTCCTTTCACAATATAGAGGTTCTACTCTTCGGTAGTCTTTTGGTTTTGCTTTCTGGTTTTACCTTTGGTACTCTTTGGTAGTCTCACCCCTAGTGCTGTCAGGATGCCTGTCATTGTCATATCCTTCCATGTTCCCTATGTAAGTTGTTTCTTTGCCAAAGTCTGAGAAATCAGAACATCAAATTGTTGTTTTCCATGCATGGTATGTACGTAACCATCTATAAACTCAAAACATGACCCGAGATCCTTTTACTACTCTTAAAAAATAAAGCAGAAATGTGAGGGCTTCAGCCCTTGTGTTTTGTGCTAGCTATTTCTGAGGGTTTTTTGTTTGTTTGTTTGTTTTGTTTTGTTTTTTCCTTCCATAAGTTTCAGTGTTGAGCTATGGTCCAGAAGATGGAGCCTTTCAGAAACTGTTGTAATGCTCAATAGTTTATTCTTGATCACTTATAGGGAATTGTTTTTAAAAACAAATCATAGGGATTTCTCTCTCTCTCTCTCTCTCTCTCTCTCTCTCTCGGTGGAAAGTAAACCAAGAAAAGAAGTAGGTTTCGAAGTCATCCCAAGATAAAGGCCTGGAGCTGTGCTGGATTAGGCCAAGCTCCAACCCCCATCGAGTGCAGGCCAGTGCTGGTCATCAAAGTCGTCTGAGTTCCAAGTTGCGCACTCAGAATCAAAAAAGACTCAGACTTCTCAGGAGTTGACCGCCAACATTTTTCTAGTGTCATTTAAAATATTTTGTCAGATGGAATTCTTCAGTTTGTATATGATTATGCAGTTTTGTTAACAGTGTGTGGAAACACTGTACCATTCACTCTGAAAGTTTTTTATGTCTGCCTAGCAATGACAAAGAAAAAAAACCCCTAATATCTATTACTGAAATTTTCTTCTCCAAATGATTAGCATAATGCTGACCATCCTTGAAGTCAGTTCCTCATTTGATCGCTTACTAGATTCAACATTGACCTTTTGTATCTGATTTCCTTTTGTGCATACCATAAAGGCACAGGATAGGAGAGGATCCTATCCTAGAACTTCACCCAAAGTTGTGATTCCCATACAATATTGTTAGCTCAATCTTCCAAGAACATTTTTGATTTTCAGAGCAGAAGTAGCATTATTCTTGCGCTGGAATCTCTTGGCAGTTGCATCAGACTCATATTAAGAATTTGATAAAGGCCAGCATCATAGGTTACTTTAATTTTTAAATGATGAAGTATATATAAGTGATTTTTCATAATAGAACCATTAGCAAAAGAATTTTTGTATTGAACAATTTCTGTCTCTAGAGCCTTCATAATAAGATCCCTTTACCTAGCATGTAGATGGAGTCAGAGCTAATTTTTATTGTGTCTGGACTGATAGTAATGGAACGCATTGTGGTATTTCCCACATCCTTTTAAACATCTCAGATTATACAGCCCTAGTGTATGTGCTGTTTCTTAAAGTAATGAAGTCTTACAGAATCATGTTTCTTTTGAGTCTTGAAAGATTTTCATTCAGTCCTTTGTTCTTCGTTTTCCTCTTCTCTATTTAAGATTGTTCTCTTGAAAGCTGATTCATGGTGGCTGGCTTCTGAGCTGTCTGGGTTACTAGTCCGCAGTTTCTTAGACTGGAGTACTGTGGACTTGTGTGGCTCTGCCCTCCCCCTCATCCATCCAGGAGTGTGGCATTGTGCTCCAGAAGTTCAAGTTCCTTTGTGGAGCAAATGATGTCTTTCAAATGCACAGAAAGCTTTCCCCTGTGTTAGCCCCTGGATGCTGCCCACGTGTTTCATGGGTTATATTTGATCTTCCTGTAAAGGGAATCCCAGTTCTCAATAAAGGCTACACAGAAGAACCATCTGGACAGCTGTATACACTTACACCAGGGTCCCACCCCCATAGATTCTAATGTAATACATTTTGGGTGTGGCCTGAATTTTTAAAAGCTGCCTAAGTGATTCTCACATGCAGACAAGATGGTGAACACTGCCTAGGAGTCTCTTCTGTTTCTTAGATCTCTTAAGGTCAAGTTTACTTGTTTTCTTTATGACATAACTCTTATCTCTTTGGGTAAAAGATTCCTAATTGTACAAACAGACCTCCAGACAGATTGTTGATCAGGAGCCAGTTTTTAAAATATCCATTCCTAAAACCCCAACACAGCTCCCCATGTGTTCAGTGCTCACCTCGATGCAGAAAACAATAACAGCTTCTTATGCAGCGGGCATGGCATAAAGTGCCATCTACACACTAACTCATATGGTCCGCAGGTTCAGCCCTGGTCTGTCACTCACTCTCCTGCTCTACATTGTCAAGTACCTGTAGAGTACAGCCACCTGAGCAGCTGTCACCTCCAGCTCAGTATGTAGAAAGCTTCACATGCCACTGACCACCAGCATCATTTCCTACAATGCTTTTAGTATCAGACAGACCTGGCTCCAGTCTCAAACCTCCTACTGTCACTGGCATATGACCTGGACAGGAAACTGCATCTTCATTTTCTTTGGCTGCAAAGTGATGATGATGATAATAATAATAATAATAACAGCCACTCCATAAACTCTCAGTGAGGATTTCTCAAGATTCCTGTGAAGTGCCTCATCCCTAATGTATAGCAGGTACTTAACAAATGATAGCTATTATGATTGTTGAAAAATGATGTTATCAGGGCTTCCCATTCCTCTTCCTCACTTTTCTACTGTTACCAATTCCTATTTCACATAGTAAATGTTCCTCTGAGTCACCACCCTCCTGACTAGTCCTTATCCCCTCAGGCCTTGGTCGCTGCAACAACTCCTAACTGGGTCTCCACCCTCTAGTCTCCTTTCCTCTTTCCCACCCCTAATCGGTCCAACACACTCTGAAAATAATTTTTTTTAATAAAACACCACTTGTATGTTGTTCTCTTGCTGAAGAACCTATAAAGACTTTCCACTGTTCACTGAACCATGCCAAACTCCTCTGCTAAGTTTTAAAAATTCCTCTCCTAATTTGGCTCCAACACTTCTCACTGATTTAATTTCCCGTTTACTCCCCAACACTCCCCCTCTACTCTGGGCTCATGGGGTCTGTTCAGCATCTTCTGAATATGAGGCAATGCTTTTTCCAGCCCTTGCTGCCCTGTCCCAGTATAGAATATATATTCTCCTCCATTTTTAAGTCTCCCTCCTCAGATCTTTTCCATTCGATCTCTATTTATGCTTGTTACTTTTCTATGTCATCGCTGTTTTCTATACCACTGATAGCAAAAGCAAATACCTAGGGGATCAGGCAGCCCGTGTCATTGAATAGCTGTGGCAGAGGGGAGAACACATGCCCAATCTAATAGAACAGCTGCTCCTGTCTCCCCAAGGAAATGCAAGCCAGTTGTTGAATATTTCCCAAATAATTTTCAAGAGAAAAACATAGATTTTTTTTTACTTGAAATCTCCTAATTTTTAAATGTTGGTAATTTAAAATCTTTTAAAAAATATGTGGGGCAAATCAAATAGATGTATAGGGCTGAGGAGAGTCCAAGGGCTATAGTTTTGTCACCTCTGCTTTATCATCTGTGTACCATCTAGTTCAGGACTTAATTATTCTCTAATTATTTTATATACTTTAGTTCTATTTCCCCAACCAAGAATGACATGCCAGAACCCCACCTTATTCATTTTTTAGCATTGATTATTGAAGCTAACACAGTATTAGCGATAAATAATAACCATTTAGCTGATTCATTTAAGGGAATTTTTAATGACCTTACATGGTGTCTAATGAACAAGACTTCACAATTTGTGTTTTTTGGTTTCTTCCATTGAGTTGGGAAGTACTGAGTGGAAATATCCACTGTTCTCCTGCCTCTGCCTGATTCCCCTATTCATCATCGGTTTAACATCCCAACTTGTTACTTAGTCACCTTGTGACTCAAAGCCAGACTTTTCTGTGGAAAGAGGAAGAAACTGTATTGCTGTTACATTGTATTAATAATCCTTAGCCATTGAGTGATATAAATAGCTTTAGATAATCTATATTCACTTCACTGGAGCATCAGGAATGCAATAAATATCATTATTATTTACCCTGCACAACCAGAAGACATGAACCTTCTGCAATTATGTTTGAATTGTTTTTATATTAAGATTATCTTACCCTGCAGTCGGAAGCATACATAATTATGTATCTGAAATCTTTTCCAGTTATGGTGCATATGTGAAAGACCCTTCTGAGTGTTTTTTCGAAGAGGAATGTAGAGTGAATGATAGAAACTCGCTGTTCTTGCCTTATGTGCCACAAACTTTCACACTGTAGCCTGCTGTCAAATTGCCATGATATCATTTCAGCAGCAAGAGAGGATATTTCATCCTGAACAGTTACCATCAGACATGAGTAACTCTGTTTGACTCATGTTCCTTTGGACTATAAAGAGGAACATATTTGAGAACCACATGGGCATCATTGTAACTATTCAAACAGGATCTTTGTTTTTAACCAAAAAGCCACAAAGACATCTCTTAAGACCCTGCTTAAGCTTGCTGTCCTCCAGCTTGGAGAGAGGGAAATGCAGAACCTGCAAGTGTTGGCTGGCTTTATTTGCCAACCAGGGTGGTATTTTTCATGATCATGTGATGGACTAGGGACAGTGCTCAACTCCAGCTTATCCTTCTGTGGTTTCCAACAGGTACTCAGCGTGCCAATGCCCGCGCTCCAGCCCCTTACAAGCGAGATTTTGAAGCCAAACTAAGGAACTTTTACAGGAAGTTAGAGACTAAAGGATATGGACAAGGCCCAGGGAAATTGAAGTAAGTGAAAGTGATACAAGCCACATGATTTATAAATGTTGAAAGGATGGGATGCAGTTGGGAATTTAGGAAATTGATTGTGATTTAGGACAATGACCCTTTGTTTTAGTGGGCGTAATTATTTTGGTATTTGTAAATTACAGATCATGTAAGATGTAGTTCTAGAGTTAAGCACAATTAAGCTGAAAATTTGAAATCCAGCAGTGAAGACACACTTTCCATGTAAAAATAGAGACAGATATAGGTTGATTAATTTTTTTCTCCTAAAGAATACCTCTCCTTTGGCTTATTGGATATCCTTTAGATATAAAACGATCACAATGTCTTATATTGCATATTACTATTTCCTGAGCTGACCTGAGTGTGTGATCAGCTCTGTTTCATTCTCTGGAAAAAATCGCATGTCCAGGAGAATATCCCCCTCCCTCTCAGTGGGGACACTGAGACATTATTATGTTGTCTGGCCTAGATTTGTTTTCAGTCCCTACCTGCACCTCTTCCCCTCTTCCTCACCTCTGCCTCTGTCCCAAGTCCTCACTACAACTCTCTATGCCACCGGAGAGAGGACAGAGCAGGGAGGATCTCCCCTGGAGCACCCCAGTGACCTGGGTGCCTGAGCCCCATGCACAGGAGGGCTCATTATTAATTCCACCTTCATCTCCCCATCCCCAACAGCACACCTCTCTGAGCTTTACTGGGGTCATGCTTGACGTAGAGTGTGGACCATGCACCCAGCCTCTCTGTCTTTTCCATTACCATTTAAGTAAAGGGCAAACTGATGTCTGTGGCAGGACAACTTTAACATCATCCTTACTAATAGATTAATTGGCCATGAGCATCATTCATTTTATCTACCCCTTAAGGAATCTCAAGATACGCTTAATTTAAAAATTAAATTAAGCACAGTTGTAGACTCCTCTGCTTTGCAGGATACAGATCCCGGCCCTCCCCTCCTCCTGCTGGTTCTCACAGCATTCTCTCTGAGCACTGAGTAATTGAATTCCTTGTCTAGGTGCATTCAAGCTTAAAGCATTACCTCATAGGGTTGTTCTTCCTTTAGTAAACAAAAGCGTGTGTGTGTGTGTGCGTGTGTGTGTGTGTGGTTTTATGATAATTTTTCTTCTGGGATAAATGATTTGGCCACTCAGAAAAGACTCTCAGGATGTTTTTCAGGCCGTAGGTGAGGCACTTCATTTACCTTTGAGTCTCTTATGTAACTTTTGTTAATGCTGCTAAGACTTAAAAACAACTGTGTCCTTCATTGCAGACAGTGACGATATTAAGTAACTTCACCTCTTGCCTTCTTAATTGTGGTAAATAGAAATTAAATAGCAGGTGCCAGGTTCTAGAAAGATAAGGATGAGGAAATAATCTGTTTTCCAAATTGTCTCTTTACGGACAGGTTAATTATCCGAAGAGATCACTTGCTAGAAGATGCTTTTAATCAGATTATGGGCTACTCCAGAAAAGATCTGCAGAGGAATAAGCTGTATGTCACCTTCGTCGGGGAGGAAGGGTGAGGAGAACAGAGAAGTGAACACAGGCTGTGGCCGCAGGGCGGATGTTTCTCCACGTTGTAGCTGTGGTTGCCTGAAACAGGAAATCTCTCTGGCAGGAAATGCTGTTCTCATATACTTGAACATTTTGGGTTTTTTTGTTTTGTTTTGTTTTGTTTTTTAAGGCTTCCTCTGGTTTTTAAATCATTTGACATAGAAATTCTTTGGTTAAAAACTCGCAGCTATGGATCATTGTTGAAAGCAGGAGACTAATTTGATTTCTTCCTCTCTTCTTCTCTTTCTCTTAAAAGGGAAAAAGAATTTGAGAGGAGAAAATACAAAAATAGGGAGAGAAAAAGAAAAACAATTTTTTATTTAGTTTTTCATGTGCCTTCCACTGCTCCAAGACTTCATTGTGTACTTGGTGCTGGGGTTTGAACTTTCATATTCATGCATGCCGGGCAAGCGCTGTAACCACCGAGCCACCACTCCAGCCCAGGGAATTGCATTTTAACATCTAAGATTTTGTTTTCTGCCCTGGTGTGCTATGTAGAATTTGCTTTACCTGTTAAATAAGCTCAGTTTCAGAATCCCAAGTTAGGATCCTGCTCTTCTACCAGGAAGCTTCCACAGCAATACTCTGGGGCCTTAGCTCTTATTTCTCCACCCCCAGATTCTCTCTTCCCTTCGGAGGACAGCACCCTACAGATCTAAATACCTACCATAAACCAAGGTGTCCAGCTTTCATGACTCTACTGTGAGTGTGCTCATCTAGATGAGGGTTCGGAAACGAAGGGTAGTTGACGACTCCCACAGTGTCTGTTGCACCCAAGTAGACACAACAGTTATTGCAGATCACCTTGGACTGACAGCTCTCATCCCTTCCAGGCCCTCCCTCTTTCCTTATTTCAGAAGTCTCAGCATCTTTGTTTTCCCTGTAGACACTCGAGGGAATTTAAAAGATGCCACATAGCTGTCAGAACTCTGATTGTATTCTCTTTGATTCTGTTGATTTGAATCATTTAAGGTTATACCCTCTCAGTCATGCTTGAGAATGAAAAAGATCCCCCCAAAACTTAACCATGCAGTATATGATTGATAAAAAGGAGTCTTAAAGTAGGAAACAACTTGGCAGTGCTAATAGGATGAGGGAATAGCAAAATCAGGACTCAAACCAAGGCCTTTTGTCTTCTATCCAGTGCTCTTGGACTTCATTGCAATGTCAGGAAAACTCCTGAACTCAGACCTCAATTTTTTTTTCTACTGCTGAAACTTTTACCATTCCAGCTAGTGACTGATGGCTATCTGCCAGCTTTGACTAGATGAAAGTAAAATGTGACAAAGTTTGGGTAGAAGCTTGCCTGAGACCTGAGCCTTTCATTGCTGACCTGCATAAGTGACTTCAGGCCTGCGTTGGCTTAAAGATGCAGGTGCATGATTGAAATTGAAGGCAAATGTTAGCCTCATCACAGGTATGCATGGGATTCCAAGTATTTCCTTACAGAACCAATGTGGTTTGGATGAGAATATGCTCCTCCCCCAGAACTCTAGCTGTCTTCTTTCATTGTTGGATCCCATTTTTGTTTTGTTTTTGTTTGTTTATTTATTTTTTGAGATGGTATCTCACTATGTTGCCCAGGCTGGCCTTGAACTTCTGGGCTGAAGCCAGCCCCCTACCTCAGCCTCTCAAGGAGCTGGGAACTATCGGCATGTGCTACTGTGCCTGGCTCTGACTAGTTTGTTGAGATCTCAGAGGCAGAGGGAAGAGTCTTCAAAAGCACTAATATTTAAGTTTAAGTAGAACAGATGCTGATCGTGCTTGGTCATCTTCAAGCAGTCTCCCATGATCTAGACTGATGACATTGGTTCCTAGGAGGAGGCCCAGGCTGAGTGGAGCTGGATTCCTCTGTGTTTGATTACCACTGGTGTCCAAATGTTTCCTGCCTTCATCACCTGTCTCCTTCCTATGACCCCAAAGGGAAAACAAGGGAGAGGATGTTTTGAAGTGTGACCTCAGTTATCAGGAACGATCTCTAAATCTGTTCCTTATGCATAAGGCTCTTGTTTTTATCATGTCAGTCTTAGATATTTAGATTATTAAGGTACATACTTTATTTGCTATTGAAGCACAGAGAATGCATATTCTGCTTTGAAAGATTAAAACAATACACTTGATTAAAAATAGAGACCTCAAAACTACATAAAATTAAGGAGATCTTTAAGTCTTTGCCACCTTTCAACCACATTGATCCTACCACCTTAAAATATCATAACATATTTTTCTGGATTATACTTAATATCTAAAACTACTCAAATCTTTCCATTGAGCTACAAAAATGGAAGATTGCTGTTAGTTTCCCTTCACTGATTTCTAAGCCCTTTAGATGTATCATTTTATAAGTTTTTCATGTCTAGGTCTAGAAATAGGTATTTAATACCTACACATCTGGAGCTTAGATCTTGATTTCTAATACCATTCTTCAATAGAAAGCACTGGGGTTCCTTGGAGGAATGGTGAATTCTATGACTGGGACAGGTAGTATCCAAGGTAGAGCCTAAAGCATCTTATAGAAACTGCCAGAAAGTACAGAGATTTTCAGAAAGTCCACTATGATGGGAATATGTCAAGGAGACACAGGAGTGCAATGAAAGAGTTCCCAAAGGCCAAAGCTGGAATAACATAAGCAACAAAATAAATAAAGTAGTATTGAATTATAGCCCAAAGTGTAAAAGAAGTATCCATACTGATTAAATGTATGACTAAACTAATTGAGGGAGAGTTGAAAAATCTACTGTGTGAAATGTTTCTAAATAATTCAGCATAACTCCCTACCCCTTAAGTATGAACTTTGTGTAAAATTTTCTTTCCGATAGTACAGCTATGGAAATGGGGGGGGGAGGTAAGTTTATAGTAGAAAAAGATGGCAAACACTATCTCAAGAATGCGATCAAGGTTGGCATCAATGCCCCAAGTCACGTTGATGTGAGCACCCTTCAAGTGATGTGATGAGCTTGGCAGTACTGTTATCTCCTGCCCAAAACCATAACCTCAGACACCATGAAAAAAACTCAGACAAAACCCAACATTGTGGGCAACCTTACCAGTACTCTTGAAAACTGTCAACACTATTAATAACCAGAGGAATCTAAGGAATGGGTACAGTCAAGATGTGACTTGATTAATAAATACAGTGTTTTTAGTGGGATCGTAGGACACAAAAGGGATATTAGGTGAAAGCTAAGGAATTCTGGATAAAGTATGAATTTAGTTAATAATAGATCAATATTGGCTTACTAATTATGATAGCAGTATTGCCCACCATACAGAATGTCACTATTGAAGTCAGGAGTTTTGTAAGAGTGGGTGGGTTAACATGAGATAGGAGACCCACATCTCAAATCCACCTCCCTGAGGACAGGACTAGGGGTACTTAAGGGATTTAAAAAAACAGTAAGATATGGGTGGTGGGGAAGGGTGACTGATGGCTGGAAAAGTGAAGTAATTGGTAGTCTAGAAACTTCATGGCTTTTCAGAGGATGCATGTTTAGAAAATGGTGGGCGTTATCATGATCTGAGGATGGGGATTTTGGGCATCTGTTGCCAAAAGGTCACCTGTTAATGCTTGCATAGGTCCAAATGAAATATCAGTGCTTCAACTAGTTTGAGATAGACAAAGGAGATCTCTTAAGTTCCTGAAAAACATCTTGAGCAACTGTACTTACCTCAGAGGTGTTAGCTCTAGCAAAGCCAATGGGAGTTGGCTACCCATCTTCTAAAATTGGTGATAAAAGCAAGTGAAACTAGAAAGTTTATTTATATCTTTTGTTGGTTTTGGTTAATACAAGTTTACAATACTATTATGAGGTATTAATAAGAGGAAAACTGAGTCTGGGGTATATAAGAACTCTCTGAACTATCTTTGCAACTTTTTGTAAATCCAAAACTGTTCTAAAATAAGTTTATTAAAAGAAAACATATAGTCAGGATTTGGGGAAATGACTTTTCTATTTCAGTGAGTGGCTGCTTCTAGGGTATTTTTTGGTTTTATGTACACCTCTGTCATCACTCAAGGTGAGTAGAGTAATAAGTACATAGAGTTAATTCTGTATAAAGTCTGAGTTGGTGATATTGATATATAGAGAGTATTTTGTGTCAACTTTATATTGACCATGAAGGATTAATATTTTAAGTCATTGATATTTCACTGATTGCATTTGCTATCACAGTGTCTTTACTTACAATAGATTAACTGAAGCATAAAGAAAAGGGGACTTACTTTTAAAAATAATGCATTTACTTGTCCTCCAAAATGGTATGAATTAGCAGATGCAGAAAGATTTTGTCTCTGCTTTAAATTATTTCTTTACACAGGTCTGAAACATGATATATGGATCGTTCCTGAAATAAAAGAATAAAATCAAGAAAAATGATGAAATTTTAGCTAGAAATTTGTAATACATCTACAAATTTTTCATAAGGTAGAATTGACCCCAGAATATTGGAGATGTCTGTCTTCAATTACAAAAATAATCCTCAAGTGTATTAATGCAAAAGATATTGCTTGCAACTATTGTTTCTTGCTGAAATAATTCTTTATTTTGCTTGTCTTTTTATAAAAATTGTTTCTAACCACAATCTTGTGATTAGTGATTTAATTTGGTTAGACCTGCTGAGTTTTGTTTTAGTCATTAAACTTTATCCAATTTGATTTGATTATCTCGCCTTACAAGGATGGGAGGAAGGGAGCTCAGCAGTGGCAGAGTGGCTGGAAACTGAGTCACCCTGATTGAATGTGGCAGGAAATGGCATGCAGTGGATGTCTGTTTCTGTTATACTTTGGTCTCTCCAGAAGTTGCTTCTGTAGAAAGGGCAGCAAAGAAACACTACATATTCTCCAGTTTATTATTGTTGTTATCAATTGAAAGTCTTAGCAACTAAGGCTCTTGTGATATCAAAAGTTAGCTAGGTAGGTAGACTGCTTTGTTCTGATAAGGCCACAAACTTCTGAGTACCCAAAACAGTAAAGAAATAATGGCTTGGATAAAGAGGATGTTTACACTGGGATTGTTCCACCTCTTTCTTCTCCACGGTCAGCCCTCTAAAAGGCACCTTTATTTAAGAAAGAATGTATTTCATTATGCATGAGATGCCATCAATATGAGATCAATCATCTGTCTTGCAAAGCCCCACTTAGTCTAGGGTGGTGTATGCATGTTTTCATTTGGGGGCTTGGGAATTTACTGTAATATCTTTCTTTTGAGCTCTTTCTGTAACCTCTGCTGAGATAGGCAAATGAAAACACCTAGGGAGGGCAAGATATGACAGAGCTTTCCTCTTGTCCTGCTTATAAAATAACCAGCAGTTCTCACATGTGCTTGCTCAGGTCTTCTATAGAACCCAGCTGGGGTCCTGAGCTTGACCATCAGTTCCTCAGAAATACGTAAAGCTTCAAGTTAAACTTATGATGCTGCTTTTGTTCTTCCAAAAGCAGACCTGCACAGAATCACCCAAATAACCAAACCTTGTGAAAGAAGGCTACCTCTGAATCTAGACTGTGGCTTGGTAGCACCAAGTGCACTTTTGTCATATCAAAATTCCTTAGCTACCAGACCTTCTTAAGTGGCTAAGGGCCAATGCCTTGCTGTTATAAATGTCTGTGGTGAATCAGGTGTGTAGGCCATGTGTGCCTGAACCAACTTGTAGGAAATGATGGTGTGATGCCTGAGACCATCGTCTTCTTTCATTTTATAGTCTATTTTCATTGGAAAGTGACTGAATGTTCTCAGGCATTCTTAGTTGAAAATAAAGAATGGAGGAAATAAAATTCACTATTTGAACAAATACTGGGTGCTGTGAGCAACTGGGGTGGTGTGCCAGCCCAGTAACGTAATGATGTTTAAAATGCTTTGTCAGCACTCGGGGCTCAAAACTATACAGCCACCCTAGAGACATCTGTGCTTATTCATAAATGCCCTCAGATGCAGCTGTTGTGTGGCTACACACCCCGTTGTCCAGAGTTTCTGTACTTCTGTGCCAAGCCTTTAACTGTGGAACCAACCTAACTGGCAAAACAGGAATGTAACAAACGATCTCTGTGATATGAGTCATATTAACTATTTATGTGGAAGAGGTTGCTAAGGCATTACAGGAACCTCGTGCACTCTGCACTCTGCTGTGGCATGTTTTATTGAATTTGTTAGGCTTATATGTAAATTGCAATGTATGACTTGCTCTCAGATATGTAGTTCTAAATTTCAGACTGTAATCAAATCAAAGTTTAAAGCCTGTCTTGGCTTTAGAATGACACCATCTATGTGTCTGGAGTTAAAAAAAAAAAGCAGATAAATTCCTGACCAGGTAAAGATACTTTTCCTCTCAGATGAGCTGTTAGCCTTGTTCTCTCTTGCAGGGTTTAACTTCTCAGGATCTGGACCATTTGTCTTCAGCCAGATTCAGCTATTACCATTAAAAAGGAACCACCGAGGGAGATCCTTGTTGTTTTAACAAACTTACCATGTTAGAAGTCTTTGTACAGCTAACTTTCCAAGCACAATTCACCTGTGTGATGTCTGACAATGTTTCCACTTCAGTGATCTCTTAGGGATTGGCATAACTCCTTCCGGTCTTAAATCCGTGTACCACTTCCACTTCACAGCAAACCTGTGCAAATTCATTCATTCTGCTAGATGCCAAATAACAGTGTAAATAACAGATTTTCTTTAGCATCAGAGTGCCACACATGTTGCCATACAACAATGTGTATCAGGCTAGGGGCTTGGATACAAAAATGACTAAAACATAGTGCCTACTCTCAGTGTGGTTAGGGTATGATAGTGTGTGTAGGGGAGGCAGACACTTAAATAGCTTATTATAACACACCCTGGTTCAGTGCAGTATTATTTATCAATCAGAGTATAGCGCAGAGAAAACCTACATTTTAAAGCTGAAAGACTCTCTAAAACTTAC
This sequence comes from Aplodontia rufa, assembly GCA_004027875.1. Lineage (NCBI taxonomy): Eukaryota > Metazoa > Chordata > Mammalia > Rodentia > Aplodontiidae > Aplodontia > Aplodontia rufa. Next base: position 17,640 of record PVKS010011541.1, on the reverse strand, counting down.
TTTACTTATACCACTTGTCCCTGTAAAGAACACTGACTCGTTTAGTATCTGCCTCATATTTCAGCTGTCTGTGACCCTCATGCATTGTGGACCTTGGTCGTGTCTGAAAACCCAACAAGCAGTGACCAAACAGACTGACTGATGTTCATTAAGCATCTCTTACCTAGTAGCTGTGACCACTCCCTGAAGTTGCATGCACCAAAGGATGTCTAAGCCATTTTATATTGTGTTGAGGGATTTTTCACTCTAAAGAAGTGGATTTATAGTAAACAAGATATTTTAATAAAGTGGCCCTTTCCTCCCACTATCTTCTTTTTGTAAGAGAGGTTGGCAGCATTTTTTTTTTTAAAGGCCAGATAGGAAATACTACGCTTTGCCCACCATGCATTCTCTAACTCCACCATTGTAGCAGCCACAGACAACACATAAACTGGCACAGCTGTGTTCCAATAAAACCTTCTTTATAGAATCAAGGGGTGGGGCAGACTTGGCCTGCAGGACACAGTTTGCCAACCCTTGTCCCTATAAGCAATATTGTTTTAGTCATGACAAATATTTAAATTTTACTGAAGAGCAAGCTATAACAGACATTAAACTTGGAGTCAGGACAGCTATCTTTAGGCCAGATATCCTCACTGCAGGTTTTATCTGATGCAAGTTCGTGATTTCTTCCAGTCTCCTCTGTCTTCTCCTCTGTGAAATGAAGAGATTAGACAAAATGACTTTGACGATGCCTTTAGCCATTGGCTTTTTTTTTTTTTTTTTTTTTGTAAAGATGCAGGGAACTAAGTCTCAGAGTAAAATTTAGTAGTGAAAAGTTTAAAGTCCAATACTGTTCTTTACCAGTGTGTATCTAGTACAGATACAACTACACACAGACAGGATGGGGAGCCCGGGATTAAAACAGCATAGATGAAAGGTTTGCAGCCTTCCCTGATTGGCTCATTATGACTCAACAAGTAAAGTGGCTGTCCCAAAAGGCAGGGTAATTTTGACCTGCATTCATGGAGGAAAGCATTCAGGACTTTCTAAACCCTTCTCTGAGCTCTGTGATGACAAGACCACACCTCGAGTGTTGGGCTTAGTCTTAGAAGTCCATGAGGTGGCCTGGAAACTCCTACCCTTGCCTTGGCAGAAGGGTGAAGGAAGTAGACATGCTAAGGGTAGGGAAGGGGCAGGAGCTGGCAGAGGTAGACAGCTAGATTTAGAGTTCATGCGGAAAGGGACTTTTTCAAAATGTTTAAGATCTAGATTAGTACCCAAAATGTAATTGGCATGCAAATATTAGTTGAAAGAAAGATTCTGAGTACCTTAAGAACATTCAGGCGGAAGAAGTGTCCTACTTGTTCTTCGTGGCGTCAGAAGCCAGAACTAGGACAGTGGGAGGAAGCCACAGCTGGCTTCTAAGATTGGCTATACTTCCCTGCACCCTCCATAGCCCGAGTGCTGCTTTGAGAGTCCCAGGGCAACCGTCCTGGGGGGCACTGTTAACAGCATTTCAGTCAGTTGCCCCCAGGAGCAGACCCATGTGTCCCCTCAGGCCTGATTGGCCCTGAGAGTCTGCTCTTTTTTCATTTTTCTGCACGCTCAGGTTTCCTATTAGTGTGGTGCAGGTGTGAGCACACAGATGCCACTGATGGTGTGTGAACCCATTTTAACTACATCAAAGATCAACAGTTTTTAGTTTTACATTTATGTATTTCTTTTAATGTATGTTAGAAAAAATAGAGTTAGCACACTGAAACTTAGTAAATATTATATAAGACAAGGTTACATTCAAAAAAACAAATTTTAGGGCTGAAGAGGTGGCTTAGCAGTAGAGTGCTTGCCTGACGTGTGCAAGGACCCAAGTTCAAACTCCAGCACCATATGCACAACTAAAAACAAACAAGCAAAAGAAAAACAGATGAAAAAGTAAATAAATAAAAATTAACTCTATCTTTAAAAAAAAGAAAAAAACTAATTTTAAGTCCATGTAAAGAAAAATATTAAATAGTAATATTCAGATATGGAAAAATTTAAGAAAGTGATGTGTGAATAGTTGAAGTCTGTACTGTGAAAATTCTATTAGATTCTCAAGTATGACATGTAAGAGCCATTTTTACTTTGTATACTAGTATTCCAGTTCCTCCTCCTCCTTTTAATACAATCCTTTTCTATATCTCATAATTCCACAACTGGAGAAGACTTGGGTGATTTCTTTTACATAAAAAAAAAATGCAGGTTGTAATTATCTTTGATAAGTTGGCTAAATCATGGCTCCTTGGTTATTGTTGTCCTTTTTAAGTGTTGTCTTGATCAGGCAATTTTGTATTTGAATGGTTTGCTTGGTTTAGTTCTTTAACAAAATATTTTGGCTCACTGAAACAAAAGGAAGTCAATCATAATGTTAAATAAATGATTAAAAAATGCAAGAATACATGTAGAATAAGTAGAAAAGCAAATTAAGGGGGGAACGTCATCCATAATCCTGCCAGCTCAGTTTATCAGGTGTTTGCATTCCCTATCAGCCTTCCTGCCTGTCTTTGAACCTATGTGTATTCCTTTCATCTCAGGGTAGATACACTCACTATCACACAGTTTAAATTTTGCATTCAAATTGCTTTATTCAGCTCCTCTTGACTGCATTTTTGCTGTTGCTATTGTTGACCACTTGTCGTGCCTGAAACTTAACAATCTTTTCTTCTACTTCACTTTGACCCTGAGGTCTCTGTCAGTAGAGTGGAATTTACAATGTAGTTCAGGTGCTAGAGTTTTAGCCTCTTTAAATGCTTTGCTTAGGGAGTTTGATGCAGCCTCATTTTTCTTGTCTGTAATTTTCTGTGGTATTTTGTAATCCAGAATTTTCCCTTGCCTCCTCTTCCATGTTTTGCTGTGATATCCCAAGGGAGCTGTGTATTTGTAACATCCTCTGATTCACAAGTCTTTTTCTTCCCTCATTCAAAAATGTTCCAGAAATTCCATGAGGACTCAGTGTCCCATGAGCAGATGCCATGTCCCATGAATGGATTCCCTGACTTTGTTCTACATAAATAAAATTTCTCTACTGCACTCCTTTTCCCCATAGCCTTGCCTCAGACACTTAAAAATGTTTATACATATTTATAAAAATTATTGTTATACTGTCTATTTTATGCATCATTTGATCTGTGCCTTACTTTTGGATATGTTCCACAAAAGTGTTCATTTACTATTTGGGGTCAAGACATGGTGAGATTGGCAATTTGTTTGATTTCTTTTGGACTGCCCTGGTATGTAAACAATTCGTCTTATAATCAGCATTCTGTAGAAAGTTGAGATCAGAAAAAGATATGTCTAATATCTACAAAAAAAAAAGCTGACTATTCTTTTTGTGGATTTTTTTACAGGCTGGATTACAGTGGCCCTTCCAGAGAGTTTTTCTTCCTGGTATCCAGAGAACTCTTTAACCCCTATTATGGCTTATTTGAATATTCAGCCAATGACACATACACAGTACAAATAAGTCCCATGTCTGCTTTTGTAGACAATCACCATGAATGGTAAGTATTTTTGCCACAACCGTTTTCTTCCATTGATTTTCTGTTATATTAGCTTGCATTTTTTTTCTTTTTAATAGAAGTCCACAGTCTTTTAACATTTTCCCCCCTTGGACAAAACTCATGTGACTTAAATACATAATTTGGTTATTATTTTTGTTGTCAGATTTAAATATGAAAGCAATCTCAAAGCTGGGAATAGATTATGTTGTATAAGATCAATTTTAAGTGAGTGGACAGAATTCAAAAGCTTTATCCCACTGGAAATTAGTTATAGATGAAGTCAGGTTCCAGCAAAACCCCTAGATACCTCTCTGCCCCTTTGGGTGTCTGAGAACTCTGAGCTGGATGGGGTGAGGAGGAGGGCCTGAGTCCAAGTGCAGGCAGTTTCTCTAGCAACCCTTGGGGAAGTGGCTGACACTGGTGGGGTGGGGGCTGGAACAGCTGGACCTCCAACGCACACTATGAGCCACTGAAATTTGTGACCAGGGATTGCCGCTTTCCTAATTTCTCACACAAAATCATCAAGGAAAACTGACTTAGGATTTCCATCTGGAGGTATTTATTTTGAAAACCCCAAATTGCACTTTTTCCAAATGTCCTTACATCTTTTTAAAGTCCCTGTATTTGTAGACTTTAAATATTTGCATAATTCCTACTAACTTATTCCTGTTCATTTTCACTGATAGTAACAGAGAAGGAACAGGAGTGGGACTCATGGGAAAAATTTCTTTGAGGTGTGAGGTTAATATCAGTGAGTGGAGGGCCTTTTAACCTTACTCTTCAAATCAACTTCCATTTAGCTCCAATTTGAAGTCCTCCTAACTGGCTATTAGTGTTGTGCTAACCTAAGTGGAAATACAAAGAAACAAAGCTGCTGGGCCCTTGTCTCCAATGGCTGCCTGAAACTAAAATTACAATTTGGTATAATGAATCCCAGTCTGGATTTATACTTTTGGAAGGCAACACTTTCAGAGAGGTAGAAACTTGAATACTTTTGGTAAATTAAACAAGTGTACATCTCTGGCATACCATATATATATAATAAAGTTTCCAAGTTGATTCAGAATAGAATTGAGCTTTGAAATTTTTGGAGAACAGAATGTCCCAAAAGGAAACTCCCTCAGATATCCATATGCATAATTCTTGAATGGTCATAGTTATCTATGGGAGTAGGATTTGGGAGAGAACAGTGATAGGAACTTTCTCAATCTGAAGTTGGGCTTTTCCTCAAAGGGGAATTGCCACTGAGTTTGGGTTAGAGAAATCCAACTAATATTCATGCAGGCAAACTAGAAGGGGATATTTTCCCTGCCTTTTCTCATTCTGTCAACGTCTTGGAAATGGTTTGGGGAAATTTCACTGGATTGCCAATGGGGGATTCGTGTTGTCGAATGTGGAGTGCAATGATGTGGCATTCGGACACTGGGTAGAGGTGAAGCCATGCCTGTCAATATCGGTGAAACAGATTTCTTTCACAATTAGATATGAATTATTGGCTAATGAAGGCACAGCCTACAGTGCACACAGACTCTCATGGACATAGTAGGCAATTAATCTTGGACAAATGTTGGTGGTTGGAGTTAGAACATAGTCTAGAAAGCAAACAGAACCATTTAGAAACTATTCTATGATGTGTAAGCCGTCTCATGTTTTCCCTTGATAGGTTCCGCTTCAGCGGTAGGATCCTTGGTCTTGCACTAATACACCAGTATTTGTTGGATGCCTTCTTCACACGCCCCTTTTATAAGGCTCTCCTCAGAATGTAAGAGTATTTTTTTAATTGCTTTTGTAATTAGCATGTAAAAATGTAGTATTTATGGAAGTCTTCGGTCAAAGTCATTGTTTATCTGTTCACTATTGCAAATCTGCTGTTATTAAACTGAATAGTGGCTTAGAGTTTGGAAACAAAAACAATTTCAAATATGGTTACTGTGTTTTCCCTGCTTCTGACCCTTTATTCATGTCTAATCAAAGTTTTAGTTTTGTTCTACTCTGAATAATTTATTCTCGTTTGTTGCAACACATGTTTCTTTAAAACGATTGTACTTCAAACAAAGCCCTGGAATTCTTGTGGTATAATGCTGATTATTAATAAAATAGTTGTGGGTTCTTCTTGGTGACTCACAGCCCCCTGTCCTTTATGAGATGCATTTTATGTTTTGCTTTATGCAAACCTTCAACTTCTTACTCTCGGTCAAATTTTCTTTCTCCTTTGTTTTTGGTCTGTCTGTTAGAGGAGGCAGCACCCAATTTTTCTTGAGATTTCCCTCTATGCAAAACAGAAATTTATGATGGCAGATGAAAATTAAGCATTCACAGAACTTTTCCTCATTGTTATCACCTTGAAAGATTGCAATTATTGTAAAATGTCGAACAAACCGTTCCTGGCCTATAATCAGTACGTAGCCATTTCAAGGCTGCCTGCGGGGTGGTAGTTTAGACTTGCCATGTGAAGGTGCTGAATCATGGCTTGTTTCTGTCCATCTCAGTCCCTTGCCAAAGCCAGAGATGTGCTTTCTGTGAGGCGAAAGCCTAGACCTCAAATGAAGGCAAACAGAAGGTTTCTTATGTACCCTGAGTCAGTAAGGTGACAGTAGAAGGACTTTTCCTGCCTCCCTAGTTGCTGGGATTCACTGGCATGCGCCACCATGCCCTGCTTCCCGCCTCTCAGCATCTTCACAGCTGTGGTCCAGAGCAACCAGACAGTTCCTGCCTCCCCCGTTCCAGCAGACTCATGTCACATCTTCCCCTTTCACTGCCTTACCTCCCTTCTCATTTAAGCTTCCTGAAAAGATAAGCTAAACCCACTGTTCACACTTACCTCAGATTCACACCCTCAACACACTTTAGTCTGGGTTCTTTCCCACCAGTAACACGCCGAGATTTTAAAGAAAATCTTTAGGGGCTTTTTAGCCTTACCTGATTAGATCTTTCTGTTGTGTCTGAGAGCCCCGTTTATTCTTGGGGCTCTCCTTCCCTGGCATCTGAAACTCTGTCCTTCCAGTTCTTATTTTACGTTTCTATCTCTGACTTGCCCATAAACCTCCAAGTTCCTGAATCCTCCATCCTTGGCCTGTGCTTTGTTTTCTTGAAGACCAACATAGGGAAATCTTATGACTTGTCTAATGCCCTGGGATCTCCCAAATCTGTGCCCTCAGCCTCGACCTCTCTTGAATTGCAAAAATGTGGATATCTCCACTTGGACATCTCTAGGGACCTCACAATCAACATGATTAAAGCTAAACTCTCCATTTCCCTGATCTCAAAATAGACCTTCCCATGTGCCCAGCTGCAGTTAATGGTGCTCCTATTCTTGGTGACTCTGGTCAGAAATCAGCAGTGACCCTTCAACGGGGGTGGCAAATGCATCATACATTTTCTACTCTTTCCCAGCTCTGATCCCATTCCCATGGAGTGGTTTACAAGTCATTTGTGATGCGTTTTCCCACTGAACTCATGTGGCCTCAGAAATCTTTTCAAGTTTATAGTACTCAAGACTGTCAGTTCATCAGAGTTGGCTTTGCAATGTGAGTTCATTTGGCACAAGATTTTAAATCTCCTTCTTTATACTTTTTCCCAATAAAACCACTTACCAATTTCTACATGTTTATTTCCTAAATAATTCTCAGATTTATATTCTCTCCACTCTTTGATAGCCCTGCCCTCATTTAGAACCTTTATCTTATTTGGGCCAGATTGCTGAAGTGGCTTATCAATCAGCATGTTCTAGTACTGCCCATATGATTGGAGTGTTCTGCGCTCCATGCCTTTGAGTTTTGTTTATATTTTCCTCTTCTTTTCCCCTTTACTTCCTTTTCAGTCATTCCATTTCATCTCTGGCTTTTAAACATCCTGAAAGATTGAATGAGGCATCATCTAAAAAGTTTTACCTGAATCTTCAAGTCAAACACATCCATCGTGTTTGTTCTGACAATTCCCTGTACCTATCCCATACATTTTTTAAACTGCTTGAATCTACCCTATATTAACACTTTTCACCTTATATGAACTTATCTATTTGTGTCCTTGTCTCCCCAGTGAGACCGTTTGATCCTAAGACCAGTGACATCAAGTTCAAGTCTCTATTAAGATGTCTGCCTAATAAATGCTTAGAATGATCCAAACGAAAGTGCCCTTTTGGGGCTGGAGCAGTAGCTCAGCGCTTGCCTGACATGCGCAAGGATGCAGGTTCGAACCCCAGTACCATGTACATAATAAAGTGTTGGAGCAACGAAATCCACATGAAAAACTAAATAAAATTGATTCATTCTCATTCTCTCTCTCTCTCTCTCTCTCTCTCTCTCTCTCTCTGTTTAAAAAAAGAAAGTATTCTTGAAATTGAGCTGAGGGGAGGGAGATTTCAAAACAACTATAGCATCAATTAGTACCACCTTACCCCAGGACATATAATAGTAACTCCACCTCACGTAGATCCTGTCTCTGTAATGAAGGAGGAGGAAGAGGGGGAGGAAAGAAATACAGAAAGTCAGTGTAATTGTACAGAGATTCTTTGGTTTACTGTTTTCAAGTCACAGAATAAGAAATATATATGTATAAATATTTATATATGCTTATATATACACTTATAAATGTATATGTATGTATGTGTATATGTGTGTGTACACACACATGCATATATATATATATAATTCCAAATTAGGAGAACAGTATTTTAAGGTAGTACAATATAACTAAAAATGGATACTGAATCCAGCTGGGCACAATGGTATACACCTATAATCCTAGAGACTTGGGAGGCTGAAGCAGGAGGATTACAAGTTCAAGGCCAGCCTCAGAAATTTAGCAAGACCCTCAGCAACTCAACAGGATCCTATCTTAATAAAAAATAAAAAGAAGGGATTGGGTTGTAGCTCAGTGCCTGCCATAGCACTTGCCTAGCACGTGTGAGGTGCTGGGTTTGATCCTTAGCACTGCATAAAAACATATAAGTAAAATAAAGGTGTCCTGCTCATCTACAACTAAAAAAAATTTTTTAAATAAAAAAAAACTGTGGATGTAAAGTGCCTCTGGGTTCAATTCCCAGGATAAAAAAAAGAAAGAAAGAAAGAAAGAAAAAAAAAACCTGGATCCAAGTTGTCACTCCAAGGCCAGTTCCAGATCTGGCATTAATTGTGGATGGCTGTGTAAATGGCAATCATTCTTTGTACCTCCAGTTCTATATGTAAAAGAAGGGACAGGTTAAGTGATTCCCATGGCATTTTATACATCCAGAATTTTTAAATTTATATCAAATTTCTGAATTATTTCACTGATTTTGTTACTGAACTTAACTAAGAAAATATGGGAATCAATGCTTATTAAATTTATCTTGTTCTTATCATTAATTCTTAGTTTCTTTTCCCATGACTTGAGTTTTGCTAATACCCATTCCTTAATGTTTGTTTTTGTTTGTCATCTTAGTCTGTGTGACCTGAGTGACCTAGAATATCTTGATGAAGAATTCCACCAGAGTTTACAGTGGATGAAAGACAATGACATTCACGACATCCTAGACCTCACGTTCACTGTGAACGAAGAAGTTTTTGGGCAGGTCTGTGTATGGGCACACCTTAGCTTGTGTGGGAACTGAAAGCTGTTGGTGAAACATTAATTCCACAGTTATGCTCAAATGTTTATTTATTTGTGATTTATTGGGTGATTTAAACCCAGGATTACACTCAATTACCATAACCTCAATTACAAAGATTATTTTAATGCCAACTGAGGGTTAAGATGTTCTCATTTAAAAAAGATGTTCTTGGGGCTAGAGCCGTGGCTCGATGGTTATGGCGCTTGCCGTGCATGCATGAGTACGTACTCAAGTTCAAACCCCAGCACCACATACACAACAAAGTCTCGGAGCAGCGAAAGCTGTATGAAAACCTAAATAAAAATAGTTTCTCTCTTTCTTTCTCTCTCTCTCATTGTCCTTCTCTCTTAAAAAAAAAAAAGATGTTCTCATTTATAGATTATAATAAGTATTCATATGTTACAATCTTCTTTTTATTTCCAGCTCACTATCTATAAAATATGAGAATGTGCCTTACATAGAATATAGTGTTTAATAATTTATGCTATATTGGTATTGAATATTGAATTATTTAATTGGCATATGTATTTGGCTCTCATTCAGATATAGGAACTAAAATTGATTGATTTAAAACTGAGGAATGTAAAAAATATCTTGTAGAAGTTTTGAAATCAGAATATATTGGTTTTATTTTAAAATTGGTATGTATTAATTCTTATTAGGCACTAGTATTTGTCTGGTTTTCTGAACTTCATGGGTTTTGAAAACTGAGTTCTCAATTTACCATTTGCTTCAGTTATAAATCTGATTCCTTAAGTAAAACTATAGTTTAATATTAGTTCTCTCTCTAGATGCAATTGACTCTGAAACTTAGAGAAATTTGTAGAAATGAGTTCTGTAAAACTTAATCGTGCACCCTTGAAATATGCATATTTTTTAACCACTGAGGATTTCAAACATCAGCTCCATATCTAGGATTTGCTGACTTCCTCTGTGTGCACGTGCTGCATGCCTGAGACCCCAGCACTTGCTTGTGGGAGGCATCTGAGTCAGGCCAAGTAGCCAGCTGCGTTCAGCTCATTGGTAGGTGTTATAACATCAAGCATATTGCTTTCTGGTCAGTTCTGTTGTTTTTTAATCTCAGATTACTGAACGAGAATTAAAGCCAGGGGGTGCCAATATCCCAGTCACAGAGAAGAACAAGAAGGAGTACATCGAGAGGATGGTGAAGTGGAGGATTGAGAGGGGTGTGGTACAACAAACCGAGAGCTTAGTGCGTGGCTTCTATGAGGTAAAGACAATCCACAGTCATAGGGGTTTCCAGACTGAGAGCAATGATGTCAGGGTCCGTAATACTGTTCTTTAATTGTATGGAATATTTCTATCTTCTCTTTCACTCTATTTACTGTTGTTTTAATTTAAAAAGTTCAATATTTTTTCCTTTATATTTCAATACCCTACACACACAAAAGATTAAACGCTTGTTACAAGAGATCACTGAACTGAATGTTAATGACCTGATTTCAAGTAGTATTTGTTGCTAATTGACTACTAATAACATGATTTTACTCATGTTTAGATACAGGTGGTCAAATCTCATGCTTGATAAGTGAAATGATCGTATGTAAGGGACAGAATGAGTTTTTACATGTATTCCATGTGATTTTTTTTTCCTGTAGGAGCACTAGATCTTTTCTAAAAGAGGAAACTAAACTGGATTAATCCATGGTCAATTGTAAAACAAAAATTTTCCCATCCAAATGCTGATTGGGCCTAACCCTGCTTAACTTCTGAGATCAGATGAGATGGGCTTGTTTAGGATGGTATGATTGAGGACAAAACAAAAATTTTAGTGAGGCCAATCTTACCAGTTTTCTACTAAAATATATTTTATTCTTGTAGAGAACCTCATAGCATTTCAAATTCTCATATAAGGTATACCCATGGTATTCCCCAAAACTCTTTATGCTCTCTTTCTCTGGGAAGGCTTAATTATAGGTGATCTTTCTGCGTGCTCCTAAGCCATGCCCTGTACTCTTTTTCTTCCACAGGTGGTGGATGCCAGGCTGGTATCTGTTTTTGATGCAAGAGAACTGGAACTGGTCATCGCAGGCACAGCTGAAATAGACCTAAGTGATTGGAGAAACAACACAGAATATAGAGGAGGTGAAATTTGATTTATAGATGGCTGGATTTTAAGTTTCAAAATTAAAGGGAGGCATGGTTCAACATGCTGTTTTGAACACAGGACAGACAAAGCATTTGCACTCTAAACATAGGTCTGATGCTGTCTTGAGACCTTGGGCAAGGTACATTCCCTTCTTTCCCTAGTTACCTCATCAGTCTAAAGGGGGAAGGCTTGTTTACACACTATCTGAGGATGTCATAACTCTAATTGTTGGTGACTAAATGTGACCATAAAAACACTAATTAATTATTTTATGGTTGTGTTAATGAAGTGCCAGACAGGTAGCATCCAGCTGATCAAACTCCACCTATCCATTTTCCTTCTAATACGTCATGGGGCACACCCTTTGAGCGTCCAAATCGGCACATTTTTCTACAGTTCATTCAACTACTTACCAATTGCAATAGTTGAAACACCTGACTGGAATAAGACCAGCTTCTTAAACAATTCAATAAGTTTCTTGGCAAAACTCTTCTAAATTCAAGCATTATGTTCAACTGTAAAGGAAACTGCTGAAAGTTAGTTTAAATGGGAAGATTTGGAAGTAGATTTCTGGACATCAGTTCAAATTTTCTGTTAGTAACTGCTATCAAAGCTATTGAAATCTGATTATTATATCTGAGACCTGATGGTAATTCAGAATTAAATTTTTGTCCAATATTTTTTAAAAATTTTTAAAAATCAACTTTATTTTTTCGTCTCGCCTTTGATTCTCTGACACTTAGTTGTCTATGTGGTGTTCAAACTCGGGTTCTCGCATGTGCCAGGCAAGCAAGTGTTCCAACTGCTGAGCCACTGCTCCAGCCCCTTGTTCAATAATTTTAAGCAAAGAAAGAATACATTTTCTGTAATGAATTACAGTGTTAGAAAGTCTTCAGAAGTTCATCACAAATACCAGTTGTTTTCTGTTGTTTTTTTTTTTTAAGCTCAAAATGTAAAAGGTTAGCAATTATTCTAAATTTTTTTTGGATAGTGAAAAATACAAGCTTTGCATCACTATTAACCATTCAACAGAATAAATTGAGAATTGAATAGTTCTCTGGTTATCTGTAAGTTGAAACAGATTTAAAACAACAATAGTTTTACATTTGGCATGAAAAATGCCTTAACATTTGCTAAATTGCTTTTGGTTTTGCCTATGCCTGGCTCTTCCAGCTCTTCCCTCTGCCGTGGCTGGCTTTGCTTTCCTGTTTTCTCTGAAAAGCTGTATTAAATTGCAGTTTTTGATTGCTGCTATTTCTGAATCTAATTGCTGAAATAGGTTTTCAGTTGTATATAAGCTTTGGTTGGTTGTTATAACTACACTCTACCATAAATACTATTTTCTCATTCCTTCACCCCAGGAGATTCGAATAGCAATGCACTTAATCAAATCAGCCATCTTTGTATTTACGCATTATAAAGTTTTATTCACTATATCCATCTGATCAAGAAACTATTTATATGGTTATTGTAAATCTTATCAAATAACACCCTTAAGAGGGAGCCAGAAAAGGGTGTGATACTCAGCTGCCATGTTTGCTAACCCAACTGGTTGGCACTGAATGAAAAAATGGCTAAGCTGCCACTTGCCATATGTTCATATGGCAGCTGTTTGTAGAGAATATGAGACACGTTCACTCCTCCAAAAAAAAAAAAATAAAAAGAAAGAAAAGGACACCGACAGCAAAAGTGGAAGAGGAAAGGGTTGATTCATAAGGTCAGAAAACTTTAATGCTACAAGAAGCCAATATACTTATTTTATAGATGAAACCACTATTTGCTCAGTGCCAAATAATCTTTACCAAAGTAGACTGGACATACAACCTGCATGTCACCATGCCCAGTATGTTTTTATTGACCCTTCTCTTGAATCTCGTTCTTCTCCAAACGGGACTATACATCACTGATGAAATGACAAATAACAACGACTAAGAGAGATCCCCTCCCACCCCAAATCCCACAGCTATTGACATGTGAAAAAACATTCTGATGAAAATGATTTATACCCATCTTACTTTTTGAAATGCTGGCTCAGAACTGAAGTAGCTTTTATGCACATAAAATATGACTATCAGTTGGTTTGAATCATTACTTATGCCTTAATCCTTTTCAGCCTTCTCTCTGAGCTTAGTTATTTTTTCACTGAAACATTTTGGAATCCACAACCACTGCTTTAACCTACCTGCGAAATGATAGTTTTAATGTATGAAAGTAATTTGATTTTAAAATGTAGGTAACTTTTAAAAGAGTTTGCGGTTATGAATTTCTTCATACAAATAATATTTATTAACATGATTCTCCTCTGCCCTAAGCCCTATGATTGCCATCGTACCCCAAGTTTAGTACAGAGCTTGGCAAGTGGTACTGGAAAATTATTTCTTATGTGAATGATTGAAAGAGTTAAGCGTTCTCAGTAACAACAATTATATTTTTCAGAAATGATGCAGCTAAAATCACTCATTTGCTGTTCTTCTTGCCACTCATTTTCACTTCGTGACCTCTAAATGAAAACAGAGATGGTTTGGTTTCATTTACTGTTGTTTTTATTTAACTTTTGACACTCACATGATCGTATTTACAGTGTTATTCCTTACTCTTAAATTATAAGCGACATTTAAATCCAAGATGATGATCTGTGCCTGGGGTTTTGTTTTTGTTGTTGTTATGTATCTTGGTGGGTTAAGGCAGAAGAGTCAAAGTAACACTGGCGTTGGTGATTGTTTTGATAGGATACCACGACAATCATATTGTAATTCGGTGGTTCTGGGCTGCAGTGGAAAGATTCAACAATGAACAACGACTAAGGTTGTTACAGGTAAGATGCCATTACTTAACATTTTTAGTGAAATCATACAATTATTGTTGGAAGTATACATTTTTTAGCATAATACATTTTTAAGTATTATGTTCCATAAATACTTACTGGGTTTCCACATTCCTCTGATTGCATGGTTGTGACTCCCATCACCAGGCAGAAATCCCCAGCCTAGTCAAGGCATTTCATAAGAGTAGTTAGGAAGTGCCTACTCCAGTCCAAAAATCCCAGGGACAGCATTTGGGTCCCTTCAGCCAAAGGCACTGGGGTACTTTACAGCCAGCATCCCTGGTAGCAGAAAGAGATGTTGTTTAATCCCTTAAGAAGGGTCCCAGTTCCTTCATAAAGAAAGGTCCCTTTCTTTCCCTTCATTTAATTTTCCACAAGTTAGAAGATAGCAATAACATATAAAAGCACTGGAAACACTATTTTTGTAGCATTCAGAGTTATCCAGGGCAATTGCTTGGATGGTTGCTAAAGAATTATCAGATATGGGGAAGCCTCATAGATGCTCAGGTGGAGCCTAACAAGTAGACTGGGTATTAGCTCCTTTGGACTAAGGGTCTGAACCTCAAATTTACAGGCCTAGAAATCTATTTGCTAATTGACCCCAAGCTGATGAAAGACTGATGCTAAGTAGACTTAGGTTGGAACACCCACCACATCATCTGTAACGGAAATACGACTGGCTTCGGCATCGCAGTTGCTCGGCTGCACTGGGTGCTTTACCTTTTTTGTAAACCCTCCGTATCCTGTTTCCCTTTATAATGCACTGTCCCTTCTTAGTATCCCTCTCTGTCATGTTTATGCCACACCTGTGAAGTTTCCTTTTCCCCCTGCTCCTCCTCGGGAGCTCTGCACGTGAGTGATTACTTTTTCTTGGGTGCATAGTTCGTTACAGGCACATCCAGCATTCCCTATGAAGGATTTGCATCTCTCCGAGGGAGTAATGGCCCAAGAAGATTCTGTGTGGAGAAATGGGGGAAAATCACCGCTCTTCCCAGGTAAAATAGAACGCAAAATTTCTTTACTGTCACTACAGGGCTCTTGGGGCACCTTAGGTTATATAGGTAGATAGGTAGGTAGGTAGATGGACAGAAAAATAGATATACATAGATTAATTGCTGTTTTTATGGGAACACTTTGAGAGAGTAGAAAGTTTTTAGAATGAATTTTACTCTAATTGCTGTCCTAAATAAAGAGGAAAGAGAAAAAAATCTGCTTGGTCGTACTTAAAACATATACATCTATATCTTAAAATACAAAACACAACAAAAGCAGAGTTTTGCTAGCATTAGCAAAGCATCATTGGTCTTGGTCTTATGGCCCTAGTCTAGAAGCTTGCAGAGGCTCTAGCTTAAAGTTTATATTAAAAAGTATTTAGAATTCCTTCACTAAAAATTGCCATTGTGAGTGTTAAAGATTATAGAACATGTGAATGTGTTCCATACCTTTGTAGTTTATATTGTACATGTCTTAATTCCATGTGAATTGCTCTCTGCACTGCATTCTTCATAACAAGATCATACATTTCCTTGGAGTAGAAAAGAATTTGCTTTACTGATGCTCCTAATAAATGCAAGAGACTGGTGAAGTAGGATTTGTAAGGAAAAAAATGCATTTGAGCTTGGATAGAGATAAAGGGAGCTGGTGCAAAAGAAAAGGAAGGAGCAAATGAACACAAGAAGAATGGAATTCCTTTTCCTCGTCAACAGTAATACTTTGGAAATTTTTAAGTAAAAGAGAATCTCTCCAGGTGTGGAGGTGCATGTCTGTCAGCTCAGGAGGCTGAGGCAGGAGGATCGCAAGTTCAAAGCCAGCCTCAGTAACTTAGTGAGGCCATAAGCAACTTGTCTCAAAATAAAAAAATTAAAAATGGGTTGAGGATGTGGTCAGTGGTTAAGAATCTCAAATTGCTGTTGTTTCTTTTTTCCTTTTTCTTTCTTTCTTTCTTTCTTTCTTTTTTTTAATTAATTTTGCTAATAAGAAAGCTGTAATCTGGAGAGGTTTAATGATACCAGGTTCCCCAAAATATCATCCTGAATAAGTAGAGGTGACTTTGAGAACCTGTTATATTAATGATATAAGGTGATAACAAATACTCGAAGATGTCATCATTAGTTTAAATACAACCAACACTGAGAGATCTATCAAAGTTTTCTTCTTAGCAAATGCAAAACACTAATTCTTCAGAAAGCTTGCTTAGCATCAACAAATGAAAAAATGGGGAGGGGACACTAACAATACAAATGCAGAGAGCACTGAATGGTGCAAACTGGGCCTGGGGGGGGAGCTCCTTAGCTACCTTAAATGCATCACAACCCATGAATGATGGCACTATATCAGACACATAATTATTACTGGGCACTTAATGTGCCAAATTTGGGAGACTAATTTCATTGTTTAAAGAGTTGGTTTATTTTATTTATGCCTGGATAATATGTGTTTCCCCTTCAACACATATTTGTGTCTCAAAAGCAGATACAGACTGAGTCAAGTTTTTCACTCTTCTGAGAAGCTTAAGAGCTAGTGATGAAGAAGCAGGAAAGGGCAGATTAATTGTTCCACTTTTTGGATGAAATCTATTTCTGTAAAGCCACTAAATATATAGAATAAACGTAATAATAAGCAGATGTGTGGACGGTTCGTATTTAATGACTGGAATTTTCATGAAACCTGGTGGACAGAGAAAGGCAATTTGGTGCAGCCTCTTTTTCCTCGTCTACCTTGTAGTTTGTGATTCTGAGGATTAACTGAAATCATTTGTATAAAACACATAGCTACTCTCTCTGGCCCTGAGTGAGCAAGCATCCAGTCAGTGGTGGCTGCCATTGTAATCTGTGTCACTGTCATCTGTAATACATATTAGGCAGTAGCATGTTGGACCAAGCATTGAGATGGGAGTTAGAAGACCTGGGTTCTAGTCTCACTTCTGCCAGCGCTACCTCTGAAAGCGTCAAGATCATTTGATCTCTGGGCTTCAGTTTGTTTACATATAAAAGGCCAGGAGAGGGTAGCAGGTTAGGTTTAGTTGAGTAAGAAGTAACACCAAAGAGTGGCTGGAGGATCTTGGGGATCATGCTGTATTCACTTCTTTACTTCCTCCTGTTGGCTCCAGGAAGTTCATG
Organism: Aplodontia rufa; assembly: GCA_004027875.1. Classification (NCBI taxonomy): domain Eukaryota; kingdom Metazoa; phylum Chordata; class Mammalia; order Rodentia; family Aplodontiidae; genus Aplodontia; species Aplodontia rufa. The sequence continues at coordinate 476 of PVKS010011541.1, read as the reverse complement.
TGCTGACTCATTTTAAATGATGGTGTTCCTCAGTATCATTGCATACACACAGTTGAGTAACAGCTACCATCACTTCTTCCTCTCTTCATGTAGACCTAAGGCTGGTTCTACATTCCTAGTTCTATGCAAATTGCAAAGGAGCACAAATAAAGATGGTGGTCTCCATCTGTACAAAAGCAGGAATAACAATGCTGTGCTCACAGAGTATTAGTGACAGTTGATGGGGCAATACGTATGAAAGTGCATGTGGAGAGTATATTTTCTTTATTCTTTTTTAACATTTTATCCTGAATCTCTGAAAGTCACCACTACTCTGTACTCCACCAAAAAAAGTACATTTGGGAAAAACATATATTAAAAAAAAGAACTTTAGTGTGTGACACTATAGTTTTATCAGAAGCAATCTCTTCACTTACATTGTCATCAGCCTCAAGGACATGTAAGATGTTAATTAGGTGTAAAAAAGATCTAGTCTC
>PVKS010011540.1:7101-56462 GCA_004027875.1 Aplodontia rufa | reverse complement strand
AAGCCGATGTCATTCCTCCACGAACTATCCAGTTAACGCATGAGTTCTTCTGGGGGAAACTGCAAAAGGTAAAATCCAAGGTGGTTATCTATGATCTGGTTTTTCCCCTCAATAACAAAGTTTATATCCATTGATTGATAATGTTTTGATACTGTTTCTCCCTCAACTGTATTTCTATATTCTTCTAATAAAAAAAAAAGAATTTACTTTATTAAAAATGATATAGTAGGGCTGGAGCAGTGGCTCAGTGGTATTGTGTTTGCCTGACATGTGCAAACACCTGGGGTCAAACCCCAGCACCACATAAACCGCTGCGGGAGCAGTGAAAACCAGGTGAAAAACTAAAGTTGATTCTGTCTTTCTCTCTATCTCTTAAAAAAAGATATGGTAAAAAAATTAAAATGACAGGGTATTTAGTACTGCATGTTTTCTTTTATGCTGGACTGTGCTGTTTTGTTCTTCAGATTTAATCTTAAGGACCAGTTTATGAGTTGTGCCTATTTTATGATAAGCTAAAATGAGATTTCATGACAAGATTTGCACCTAGGCCATCTTAATTCCAGAGCTTTTTAATCACACTGTACTGTGTGTGTCTGTGAGTATCCTTAACAAAAGTAGCCTTTATTAATAAAATCTGTGACATCAATAAATCAGAAAACCTAGCTGTCATTTTTTTTGGGGGGGGGGACAGGGAGGTGTACCAGGGATTGAACCTAGAGGTGTTTAGCCACTGAACTATGTCCCTAATCCTTTTTTAAATTTTTGTTTTGAGACAGGATCCCACAAAGTTGCTGAGGGCCTTGCTAAGTTGCTGAGGTTGGCTTTGAACTTGGTGATCCTCATGCCTCACTCAGCCTCCTGAGCTGTTGGGAGTATAGGAGTGTATCACCACACCTAGCCAGTCATTTTAAATTAGAAGCATTAGCTGTCCCTGAGGAGTAAGAAATCTTTCTTGCTTAGTTGTCCTGACCCCGATCAACAGGAGCGAATATCAGACAGGGACTTGAAAGGAAACAGGATACTTGTAGCTGTGATTTTGAAAAGAATTTGAAGATTTTACTTAGACTCCTAGCTGGGATTAAAGGAACAAATAAGGGGATGTTGAATGTCCAAAAGAAAGCTATTATCATGCCTCAGAGTCAAGGTAGAGAAGCAGTGTTAATGGGACATACTGATAAGCCCATCTCAAATCAATATAAATAGCGTACTTTTATGAAAAATAGCTATAGTTCTTTTTTTTTTTAAGAGAAAGGGACAGTTAGAGAAAAAAAGAATCAATTTTAGTTTTTCATGTGGCTTTTGTTGCTCCAACACTTTGTTGTGTACGTGGTGCTAGGGTTCAAACCCACATACTTACGCATGCCAGGCAAGCGCTGTAACTGCTGAGCCACTGCTCCAGCTCCATAGATACAGTTTTCAACAAAAAATATTTGAAGTCACATTGTTTTAGTTTTGCAAATCCCCTTAATGTGCGGCTTAATGAAAGTTGGCTTTATTCTCATATCTATTTCTGCATTTAATTTGTTGCAGTATTACAATCCATGTATCCTCTGGAAAACTTGTGGGGCAGAATAAAAGAGACAAATAACATGTTGATATTATTATGAAAATTATAATAATTTTGCTTTTTGGGTCCTAAAAGTGTCTCAGGGACTTCGTAGGGAGGAAGAGGGGCCATACTTGTAGAACTGTTGTAAGTGTAGTGTAATCTATGTTCATTTAGTTCCTTCAGAGTTATATATTGAACAGTTGACACTGTCATAAGCGTATATATGGCATTCATGTTTTATTAGAATCTTTAATGCAAGGCAAATAAAATAGAACAAAAATATGTGAACTTTCCATTACTGTGGCAAAACACCCAAGATGATCACTTCTGAGGAGAAAAGATTTATTTTGGTTCGGTTTCAGAGGTTTCCATCCACAGTCACTTGGCCTTGTTGCTTTTGGCTTAAGGTGGCATGGCACATCATAACTGGAGTGCATGACAGAGGAGGCCTGTTTACCTCATGATGATCAGAAAGCAAAGAGAAAGAGAGAGGAGGAACTGGGATTCTAATATTCCATTTATGGACATGTCCCCAATAACCTCTCTTCCTCACTTCCTTCCTCTAGGCCCTTCTACCTAAAGGTTCCATCACTTCCTGATAGTGCCATAGGTTAGGGACCAAACCTTCAATACGTGAGTTTGGAGGGGATATTTAAGATCCATAGCAAAGAGTGACAAAGTGAATTAATGAAAAATATAAATGATGCATAAAACTATCACTAGTATAAATTAGATAACCACAAGTATTCAAAGCACCTCAAGTGTTGTAGACGATTATTCAGAATAACACAAGCCCAACCAGACAAATGTGAAATTCACTTTTCTTACACAATTAGAAGACTACTTCATGCAGCATCTGGTGAAAACTTTTTGATTTCTGATGCTGTAGGTACCAAGAGCCCATCAAGTGTTGAGCACTTGGTTAGGTACTGTATCATGGATGCTATAAAAGGACAAGAGGGAATCACATGGGCTCAGTCCTGAAAAAAACAAGTATAATCATTTTCTGAAGGCCAACTGTGGAGGCTCAGAGATCCAGTGATTGTTTAAATGAATCGTCTTTCTAGGAAAGGAAAGACATTATAATCAGATACGAGAATTATGTGTTATGAATGAGACCTAAGTGATTAGTAAACATTAGTTCAGTGAAAAATGTGCAGAGAGAATAATATGTGCCATGGTACTGAGCGGGGAGGAACCTTGACAGAATTATTTATTTCATGTTATTTATTTATCAGAGTTATTTATTTCTCTGAATAAATACAGGCATATGCTTTCTTCTCAAAAATGATTCACTGGCCTATGATATATAATCTATTTTTTAATTAGCAAATTTAGCAAGCAGGGAGACACACATCTCCCATCCCTTCTACTTGGGAGGTAGAGGCAGGAGGATTATGGTAGAGCTAATATGTGGCTAATATGTGGCTAATATGTGGGAGAGCCTGGATTCAATCCCAGTACCTCAAAAACAAAAACAAAATGTGTCATGCAGACTGGACTTAGTAAAATTCTACTTTTAAAGATGCTTTTGAAAAACCACTGTAAAGACAAAGATAAGATGCAGATCTTAAGACTTTGTAGGGAATTATATAGCAGTTTCATTTCTATGTAGAAATTTATATAATAAAAATGTAACATGTAATATATAAATACCTAATTATAATTCTGTAATAATATTTCATTTTTCAGATATGGAGATTACTATATAAAGAGGGCTTTATCAGTCAAGGTTTTTGGCTAGCTTAAGGGGAAAAGGAATTTAATTGGTAATTGAAGAAACCACAGGAAGACTGGAAAGTCAAGTTTGGAAAATGGATCAAGGACGTAGGGGAGGTGGCAGGAAGGACTAGTCAAAGTCATGCTTAAGGAACAGGAAGACACTACTACAAGTCTTTTGCTGCAGCTGCTGCTGCTTTTAATGATTTTTTTTAACTGATAGTATTTTTGTGGTATTAGTTGGAGTTTAAAGACAACAGCTTGGGTGAGTCTTTATGCTGGCTGCTGGGAGATCTCCTACCTTTGGCTTCTCCCTTTTAGCTTCCCACCAATACTCAACCTAATAATGAATTTGCTCCAAGTAAGAAGAGGGTTTTGGACTAGGATAACCCCTCCACCACAAATAAAACCAAATAGCCACCCTTCACAGCTACCCATTACACTGTATTTCTAAATAATCCTGCATGATGACAAGTAGCTGTGTGCTACTGAAATATAAGGTAAAACTATTAAAGTCATCTGAAATATTCTGGAAAGTAGATTTTTTTTAAAAGTACAGTTGCAGCTTATTAGAGAAAGATGATTTTTTAAAAATTTTTGTTTGTTAAACATGGTCTTACAATTAGGAGGGATTCATCATCAAACAATAAAGGACAAAAGTATAATGACAGAATAAGCCAAGGCTGGTGCCAGTCCATGGTTTACCCCCAAGAAATATGATTTTTATTCTTTTCAGAGAAAACGAGTTTTAGGTATCCTTAAATTTTATAGTAAAAATATGACTAAAAATTGGATGGATTATATATTTTCTAACAAATAAAATCACAGAAAATAAAGATGATTGCCAGATATGCATTTATTTATTTATTTTTCAGCATATTTATTTGGATGTAGAAACATTTTATACTTAAAATGTATCAAAAATTTTGCCATTATTCGTAATAAATTTAAAACCAAAATGTACAGTAAACACATGCATCCTCTTTGTTTTAAAACATCTTAATGAAAAAATGTTGGAAAAAAACTAGTGCTGCTGCTGCTACAGTTATGAAGTGCTTGTGTGCTGACCAGCTTCCTGTACCTTATAATTTTTTTCATGGTACATTTCATGAATTCCACTCTTTCTATAAAACAAACAAAATGATGCATAAGAAGTTTTTTCCTAGGTACTTGCTGTGTTGGATGATCTTTGGGGAAAGAAATATGTAATTTGTATGAAAAATTATTTGAGGAATGTTTTACTACACACACGGATGCTTTTGATTCATAAGGATTTGTCTCCACTAATGTCTCAATTGTAACCATAGATAGTAACATGAAATACAGCTCAAGTGTACACAGATGCCTTTTAAAAGAGATAGATGTTTTCACAGTTACAGAAGAATAGTCACAAATATCAAATCTCTCTAACCTAGAAATGCATGAATATCTATTGCAACAAGCAAGAAGAAGTCAGTTTTCTGTTGTAGAATTCTTTTCATCTCATCAGTCACAGTTAAACTTTTTTCCACAACTTCATTTGTGTCAATATTTTAAAAAGTTTTTTCTTTCAACTTTCTGTAATGAGAAAATAAAGAGTTTTAGTTACTGGGATATTCTTGTTTCCTCAGGAATTAAGGGGCAGCATGTAAAAACATAAGAGGAAAGGGATGCTATCATTACCAAGGACCCCTTTAATAGAATACTTCACATGGGATCATAACAGAATCTTTCAGCAATTGTCTGTTTTCTTTTTTCAAAAGATCTTTGCTGAATGAAACAGATTCTAACATGGAAGTTACCAGTAATCTACCTGGATTATAAAGCTTGCTTGCTTTGATCTGGTATTCAGACATCGTTGTCCTTTATTTGCTTTCAAGGTAATACTGTTAAGGGAAGATAAAAATGAGTCTTAAACTTTGTGTGGGAATACATAAATAAAACTAAAAAAGCCTCCACCATTGTCATCTTCAGCAAGCACATTACTTACATCACCTCAATTTTGTCACAGCTGTTACTTGGGTAGATTATAGAGGCTTTCTCAATATCTGTCACTTTCACTGCTTTTACTCCAGGGCCAATGCAAAGACAGCGCCCCCCTTTGAACATAGGGAAACCTAGGACAGATCAGAGCATTGGTTAGTAACACATCTGAGTGCAACAGATAGCTATGGTTTATCCTGGTGGTGAGTGCAAGAAGAATTTTCATGAAAGATAAAGATAATAATTTATCAGATAGCACCTGATACCACTGTACTGATAAAGGGAGTTAAATAAGATGTTGATGATTTTTTCTCTTTAAACTTGTAAGCGAACCATTTAAAAAATAACAGGACGTATGAAAACTTTTATAAAGGTGAAGCTTGTTTGCCTCTTTCTTTTATGCTTAAGCATTTTTCCAGGAAGTTAATATAATCCTATATAAAGTCCTTACAAATGTTTAAAAAGCACTTGGTGAATATTGTGGCCAAAACAACAACAATAACAACAAAGGGAAAAAAATAACACAAAACATGAGGTTTGTTATCTCTAGATTGAGTCATCTCTAGCCTTAAACATTTCCAACATTTTCTGCCAAAGCTGTAACTTCTGATACGTGAGAATCAATAAAAATTTGCCATGTATTTTAGAATAAAAGTGAAAGAAAAGACATTTGCAACATTACAAAAAGAAATTCATAGATTGAAAAGCGAAAAGTACCGTATACCTTGAACAATCGTAGCACAGACTATCAGAGCCAAGCCTATAACCATGCCTTTCATATTCATTGTGTTTCTTTATTGCTGTTGCTGCTCCTGCTTCAGCTTTGGTACTTTTCTTGGAGGGAGTAGAAGTGCTAAACCTGAAAGGAAAATTTTAATTGGTATTTAAAGAGCATTTTATACACCAACCATCCTATTAGAACAATTGGAATTTCCCTCCTTGATTCATCTTCCTTTCTTTGCTTCCAAGAATTTCTGTTTTATTTTCATCTTAGTGTCACTATTCCTTCCTATTTATTGTAGTACTGAAAGTGAAATGAATGTGAAAGCATTTGGTAGAGTGAAGTCCTACATAAATGTAAAATAGAGTATATACACATGGGAACCAGCGTTTCCTAGAAATGCATTTAATTGTTGGATTTCTCTGGGCAGTGGGATCATGATTGCCAGTGAGGAATTGTTTCAATTCTTTTACCCTTCACATTAACTATACAAAAGAATGTTCTTAAAAATAGTTTTAAATCATCTGACTTTTGCTTTTAAGTCAAATTTCTTGTCATAGACAAGACACCAGACCATCTTTAACTTTACTTTTTTTTGTCTATAATGTCATGTCTAAAAAATTCTCCTCATATTCATTCCTTTTGCATTTTAAAGTTTTTTTGTTTTTTACTTTATATATATTTTACCACTGTTACTAAGTACATGAAGTTGGATGAGTTGTGTTATGGATTATAAAAAACTCATCTTTTTCATGTGATATTTTTACAATTCTTGGATACTACTTTGATGTAATTGCTGTTTTCTTTTTGTCTTTACCTTTTCTTCTTAAGTTTTCTAAATCTAAGTGTGTTACTTGTGGACACTTAAAATCCTATCCAAAGGACTTTTCGTTTATTTTTTATTATTATTTTTATGATTATGAGAGAGAGAAAAGGGGGGGAGAGAATCAGTTTTGTTTAGTTTTTCATGTTCTCGTTGCTCCACACTTCACTGTGTATGTGGTGCTGGGGTTCAAACACGCATACTCGCGCATGCCACTACTCTACACCCTATTGTTATTTTTTATATAGAGATGGAGAGAGTGAAAGAGAAAGAGAGAATCAACTTTAGTTTTTCATCTGGCTTTTGTTTCTCCAACATGTAGTTGTATATGTGGTGCTGGGGTTCAAACCCGGGTCCTTTTGCATGCCAGGCAAGCGCTCCAGCCACTCCAGCCACTCCAGCCCCTCCAAAGGACTTTGTAATGGGTTAATTTAGCAAAGCATGTTTCTGTATAGCTGGTAATCTGTAGTCATTTTTTAATGTTTTCTTGCTTTTTTCCCCCCTAAGTTTTCTTTTATTTCTTTCTAATTTAAGAAACATTCTCCCCCATCCATGGAGCTGGGGATTAAACTCAGGACCTCACACATGCTAAGCACACTCTAATGCTGAGCTGTACCCCCCAACCCTTAACTTTAAATGTTAAATATTTCTTATGTGATTTGAAAGGAATTCATTGTTTTACATTTTGATATTAATCCTTGAACTTCTTTTTTTATTTTTAAGAGAGAGAGAGAATCAATTTTATTTATGTTTTCATCTGGCATTTGTTTCTTGGACACTTAGTTGTATATGTGGTGCTGGGGTTTGAATCTGGCTCCTGGCCCATACCAGGCAAGCACTCCAACCGCTGAGCAACCACTCTGGCCCCTAATCCTTAAAATTCTTTACAGATTTTTTTACCTGAAATTTTATTATTATTTGTATCAACCATAAATAATATCTTCTACTTCCTCCCTTTGCAAGGTCTGTAGCTTTGAAACTTTTCCTCCTATTTCTTGGTTTCGTTGGTATAATCTGGGATTTTATTTCTTCAGATTATTATTTTATATTACTCTGTTTCTTTTGAGAATTATCATTTGCATTTTATCTTGAAATTATGTCTTTATTTAGACACAATTCTGCCTTTAAATTCTTTTAACAACCACCCCAACTTTATTTATTTATTTGTTTCTTTTGAAGTCCCTCTTCTTGGGTTTTTTTTTTATTAGAAGTATATAGAGATACAGGATACATTTGAGGGGGAAACATTATCAAAACAGTAGCAATCAATGTATATAAACTTTGTTATCCAGAGGTAATGCCCACCCCGACTTTAAAACCTTTGAAAGTCTTTAGTCAGCATCCAAGGCTGTAACATTCTTTCTCATCTGTTCATTCATTTAACATTTGTAATTTGAGACTAATTTTCCCATAGGTATATGGGTAAAGTAAAAGGTATACGTATGCTCTGGGAGCTCATAAATACTTACCCATTGTTTTTTCTTTAATGTTTTTCTTCTACATTGGAAATGCAGTCGAGCATGGTTGTTAACAGGGAATCCTGTGGTGTCAGCCTTGGTCCAATCCGCCCTCTAGGTGTATGTTCCTGAGCAAGTTACTTACCTTTTTGCGCCTCAGTTTTCTCATCTATTCATGGGGGATAATAAAAATACCTTTTTCATAGAGTTGTTTCAAGCTAAATATTAAAAGAAGTAATGCATGTATATTATTCAGAAGTATCTGGCACTCAAAAAGTGTTAATTGCTGTTATTATCTCAATATTTTACAGTGGTTTTTTCATAAATTGACATATCACATCTAACTTCAGCATCAGCATAAGCATGTCTGCTTAATAAAAGATTAGATTATATTACATGATTCAAAAGTATTTTAAAATTATAATAGTGAATGTTAAAATAGTCTGCTATGCATGAAAATTCTCAAGTAGTCCTGTGGAAAAACACATAGTGTGGTTTAAACAAAATAGCCAAACAATAGTAACTATTTCTGTTTACCTAAAACGTTATACTACCATGTAGCTTTAACATTAGACAACTTCTTAAACAGAAATTTGTGTGTGTGTGGTTCTGGGGATTGAACCCAGGACTTCTTTCATGCTTGACAAATGCTCTACTCCTGAGCTACATCTCTAGTCCCTTTTATTTTATTTTGAGACAGGCTAGTCCCTTTTATTTTAAGTTGCCCAGGCTGGTCTTGAACTTGTGATCCTCCTGTTTCCGCCTTTAGAGTAGCTGTGTTCCCCTATACCTGGCTAGGAATTCTCAATTTAAAAATTTAGAACCCCCTAAAAATTGACATTATTTAAACATTTTTTAGATTATACAATATCCAATAGGCATAATTCAAATTTAGATAAACATAACTGGCTAGGCACTGTGGTGCATGCCAGTAATTCCAGCTACTCAAGAGGCTGAGACAGGAGGATCACAAGTTCAAGACCAGCCTTAGTAACTTAGGTCCTAAGCAACTTAAGAGAGAGCCTGTATCAAAATAAAAAATAAAAAGGACTGGTGATGGGCTCAGGGGTTAAGCACTTCTGGGTTCATTCCCCGGTACCAAAACAAAACAAAACATGACCAAACTCTTTCTTTTGCTTTTATGTGTAAATTGCTACTTAGCTGTGTAGAAAACTTGTGGGTTACAGTTTGCTTTTTCAAGACTCTGTTGTTTTATTGTCTTCCTTTACTACAAAAGTAATTCCATGTTTTTATTAAAACATAGGAAAATCTAGACAATTATGAATAGGGCTAGGGGTATAGGTCTCTGGTGGAGTGCTTGCCTAGCACGTACATGTTCCTGGATTTCATCCCCGGTACTGGGAAAAAGAACAACTACCAGAGATAACTAATTTAGTTCCCTCTCACCTTTGGATACCCACACATTTTTCACCTAACGACTTCCATTTCAGACTATGTCAGGCCTCTCTTTCTTTCTGTGAGTCAGGATACTGTGTTTATAGATGCTTTAGGAAGAGCAGACCAAGAGAGAGAAAAAAAAATGTCCTCCCTCCTCTGTGAGTCTGTAGAGAGGACTTGTATGTGACCCTAGAAGGGAACTATCCTTACCCATGTGGTTATGACCTTGTCTGCTTTTCCTTGGAGCCAAATCATAATTTGAATGCTGAGGAGGTTTATTTCAAGCAATAGATCCAAAATTATACAAGGTTGGTAGAGGGGTTCATGCTGTAACCTTTTCACCTCTTTTTCTTGGACCACACAAAAAATGGGCATGACTATGCTTTGACAGGTGCTAATATAGCGTATATGAGTGTTTTCTCCTTCCTTAACACACACTCCCTCATTACTGCCTTTTCCTCCCAGTGTTCCTGCCTTATATTTTTGCTGGAAAGCACCACTACTTTCCATAGCTGATTTGCTCATCTAGTCATTCATTCAAGAAATGTTTACATTAAGTATATGTTACATGCCTGGTACAACAGAGCTCTGAACAAAACCAACCAGATTCCTTCTTGTGTATTGTAAATTTCTGCCGTATTGTAGAAGACATTGGCATGATTTTTACTGACACTTGTGGGATCAAGTGTGTCTTCAGGATTGGTTCTGACTTATTCTGGCCTAAATGCTCTCTGATATTACATGAAGACTTTCTTTCAGAACATCCCCTCATCTGATCTAGTGAATCTGAGAAATCTCATAATCTGTTTATAAAATTAGGTTCTGCTAGCATAGAGTACACTTTCTTTTCTGAATCTTTTCCCTTTAGTTTTGATATCATTGTGAAGTCTTATCTTCATGAAACTTTTTTGCTATCATATTGCATCATGATTCTTCTAACTTTATAGAACTATTTGGCTTGTCTAGTTTTATCCAGTAGAAATATAATACAGACAACATAATTTTAAATACTCCATTAGCCACATTTAGAAGGTAAGAAGAAATAGGTGAAAATAATTTAAATGATATTTTTAATCCAAAATATGAAATGTATTTCAATATATAGTCAATATAAAAGATTAAAACATTTTATTTCTTTATATTCTTTTTTTAATACTAAGTCTTCAAACTGAACTAACCATTGAAAATGCTCTACAGTCATTTGTGTAATAGCTACCATCTTGGACAGTGAAGATCTAACTATTCATTTGGCATTTAATATGTATTTCCTTAATATTTATTTTAAGACAAAGCTGGGGATGGAAAGGAGGTTAGATACTATTGTTGCCCCCCGCCCTGGGTTCTGGAGCCGGGAGCGGGCAGAACGGCCTCCGGGGACCTTAGCTGTTCCCCGGGGGGCCAGCAGGACATTGGGAACCAGCCGCCGGCAGGACAGGACTGAGGACCGGGGAAGAGGAGTCGCTCCTCGCAGCGTTCCTGTGCGAAAAGCGGGCAGAACGACCTTGCGAGCCGTCCTCCGAGGGGCCGAGTTAGGGCGGGGATGGGGCGAGGAGTCGCTCCTCGCTGCACTCCAGATCGAGGAACGGGCAGGGTGACTCAGCAAGCCTGAGCCATCCTCCGAGGGGCCAAGTTAGGAAGGGTTGGGGAGCCGGGAACAAGGGGGTGAACGCCGGCGGCTGGAACACGAGACTTGCATCTTCTATCGCTGCTGATCTCTCTGACGTCTCTGCTGCTGCTTCTTCTCTGGCTCCTTTCTCTTCTTTGGCTACTTCTTTCGGCTGCTTGCTTTACCTGACTAGCTGCTATTCTATTTATCCATTACAATAGCCAATAGGGTACAATGCAAACACCTTTCTCCAGTTGTAACAAATGAGTGGCCCAATAGCTTAGTCATGCGGTCAGGCAATTTGCTAATTACAAGCCAGCTGAACCCCTTAGAGTTGTTTACCACCAATTCTCTTACAAGCCAGCTGAACCTCATGTTCCCAACATACTATGAAGTTTTTTTCTTAATGATAGTTCTGTGTATTTCCCTAGTCATTTCTTCTTTCCCTCTCCATAAGTCAATGTGCCTCATTGTTCATTTTCTTTGATTAAATGCAAAAAAGATTAAACTACTTTGTCTATCTTTCTGGTAATGTTGGTCTTTATTGTTTTCTAGAATTGGACTATTTTCATTTTATATTCCCAGGTCCACCCACTCAAATTCTCCTTGATTTTAAAGGAGTATCCCAGGAAATGAATCTAATTTCTGTAATAAATCACCAAAGTTTTTCCAGCTTAAAAATTCTGTGATCTGTGATCCATCTAAAGTATTAGTAATGCTCCAAAATTATCCAGTTAATAATGCTCCAAAATTATCCAGTTAATGTAGAATTTAAAAATTTGCTGGGGATGTAGCTTAGTGGTATAGCATGTGTGAAGTCCTAGGTTTGATCCTCAGCATGGGGGTAGTGGTGGAGAGAGTTTTAAAGTCAGAAAAGATTAACACAAGTCACTTAAAGTTAATTCCTATTCTTGCTTCACCAGCACATACACTAAACTTAGATCAATACAGAGATTAGCATGACCCTTGTACAAGAATGACATACAAATTTGTGAAGCTTTTCATATTTTTATATTTAAAAAATGTGCAACATCTTTAGCAGTCAGGGAAATACAAATCAAAACTACACTGAGAATTATTCTCACTCCACTTAGAATGGCATTCATCAAGAACACAAATAATAGAAAAGTTCTGACAAGGATGTGGGAAAAAGCAACACTTATACATTGTTGGTAAAATTGCAAATTAGTATAACCATTATGGATATCAATATAGAGATTCCTCAAAAGACAAGGAATGGAAGCACCACTCCTTGGTGTTTATCCAAAAGAACTAAAATAAGCATACTATAGCAATACATGCATACCCATGTTTATAGCAGTGCAATTCATAATAGTCAAGTTAAGAAATCAGAGTAATGTCTGTCAAAAGATGAATGGATAAAGAAGGTGTGGTATATATACAAAATGGAGTTTTACTCAGCCATAAAGAAGAATGAAATTATGTCATTTGCTAATCAATAGAACTAGAGAACATCACGCTAAGTGAAATAAGACTCAGAAATTCAGGGGTCAAATGTTTCCCCTCATGTATAGAAGCTAGAGAGAAAAAAAAAGAAAAGGGGATCTGATAAAAATAGAAGGGAAATCAGTAAAAGTAGAGGAAGGAAATGGACATCAAGGGGATGGGAGGAGAGGAAGAGAAAGGAAGGCATTTGGGAACGAAATTGGCCAAATCATGCTATGTGCATGTATGAATATATCAGTGAATCCCACCCACTTTATGTATAATTATAATGTACCAATTAATTTTAAAAAAAGGGACCAATGGAATAGAGGAAGGGGGGTCTGGAGGAAGGAGAAGGTGGAGGAAAAAGGAAGGGACTGGGGAAGGAAATAGATAAAAATATGTTGTCTGTCTGTATGAGTATGTCACAGTCCTACTATTATATATAATTATAATGCACCAATAAAAACATTTAAAATGATAATTCCCAATTCACCATTCGTTAGGTCTCTGAATAATATATTGCCTGCAATAAATAAATTAAAAAGTTACTATCAAGGGTATTTATAGTTCAGTTGCTAGTGGAAAGTGGATTAGAAATCGAAACTAGTATTTTCATTTATTATAAATCAGCATGTTTTAGCAGAATCCTGTTTTGAGTTCGTAGAAGGTGGATGACTCACTTGTGGAGTAGAGGTTGCCAAACATGTGTTAAGCACCTGAAATACTATGAACAGACTGAACAGATTGATGTTGAATCCTAAACTCTTAAAAATACAGTACGTGCAGTAACGAAGCTCCTTTATAAAGAGATTACAGAATTTAGAGAGTTGCTAGTGAATTTTTTGAGCTCTTCATACAACACTACTTTTGTGATTTTCTTATACCATTACTAATTTATTGGTCCCAGAAGGCAGACAAGTCCTGCAGGCTCTGTCTATTCAAGCCAGTTATTGGGCACTGGGTAGGCTGTACCTTTTCCCCAAAAGCTTGAAATAAATTACTTAAAGAAACAACAATAAATCTCTAAAGCACTAGGGGCAAATGCATATTTTACTGCCATTGTGGATTTCTAAAGTGACAGTGAATTTTGTATAAGACTGTTTCTGAGCCTATATTTAAACCTCTTTGTGGGACTTGGATATATGAAGACATTTTCAAAAACTGGATTCTGCTAATGCAATCTAGTATTTGAGAATAAAATGTACCAGAGCTCACATTTTAAAAGGATATAGTTTCATCCTTGATACATGCTACTCCAAACATTGCAATCTCAAGTACATGTACAAAAAAATAAAAAATAAAGCAGTTTTCAGTAGCTACCATCACTTTACTGACCTTTCCATGCTTGAGAGAGCCACTGATGGTCATCTACCTTTCCTTTCCTTGTCAGTATGCCAGAAAGGGATGGATCAAAACTGTTGCACACCTCATAGAAGAGATTACAGAACTCTACCACATTTCTGATGTTAGAGGAGAGACTGATATCTGTACTTGAAAGATGATCAAAAGAAAAGCAACTTTATAGCTTCCGGTGATTGAAGTTTTGAAAATTAGTTACTGCTAGTTCAACTTATTTTGCTTTTCAGCTATACCAATTATTGTTGATCACATACAAGCTTCTGCATCTTGTTCCTAGAGTTGGATAATTTCTCACTGGCTTAATTAAATTGATTTCAGTGGAGAGGGTTTCCCAATGCATTTAAGTTGCTGTTGTTTTATTAAAATACAGCTCTTTTCATTTTTGGAAATTAGATGGTTAAGAACATTGAACTAAGTGAAATTGTAATGTTTCTCTACCTCTTTGGAACGAGAAGAATTGTCAAATATAACCATTATTTGCTTTTTTTTAACTTGGCAAAAGCCCAATATATAAACATTGTTCTATCTATAACCAAGTTTGTTTGCTTTGGAATGTTACTTTTTCCAAGGCCACTGCTAAGCTAATTAACAAGTATCAAAGAAAAGCTACTTGATATATAATTCTTAAGGTGATTCAAAAGGACGACAAAGAACATGAGTTTGAAAACTGATTTCTTTCCTTTATAATTTTACATAAAATTCCAAAACCACATATGTAGAAACTAAGAACACAGAAGAAATGATCAGGTTCTGTTACCTCATTGACTAGTCATCCGCTTTTCCATGTCTTCTGTGCTCCTCAAAGAATGTTTGCTGTCATTTGCATGTATTTGGGCCAGGAGCAGCATATAGTACAAAACAACCTCAGTATCACCGTAAATTTCAGAGAAATTGTTTTTCCCACAACAAAGGAAGCTCTGTGCATGGTCTTCAGTTGGCCGCCTGAAAAATGACTGCAGTCGACAACTGCTGGGGCAACATCGATGTTCATGTTAATTTTCCAAGTTGGAAACAACATACCTATTGTTAAGGGATGGAAACATGCCAGAGAAGCAATGAGCAACTTTACCAACAACTAATCGAGGGAAGCTTGGCTCAGTAAGAAGGGGAAAATTGCGCAGTGGTTCACTTACCAATTTTTTTTGCTTCTGCTACTCAGGGAAGCTGGAAGGCCGGGGAAAACAAATCCAGTTGATATTATTTCAGGTTTAGTTGGAAACAGTAATACACACAAGGATCTTGCCTGGAGAGATGAGCTCCTCATGTGAATGGTAGAAGGTATGAAGTTGCACTGGATTTGTTAGCTTGTTTTTATAGAATATAAATAAATGACCATTTATAAGGAGCATTTCAATATTCGTGACTTGATATTTGGAACTTAAAATTGGAGATATAGTTAGTAACATAACAAAAAGAATTGGAAGAATTCTTTGTTGCTGTTGTTTTATTTCTTAATACTTAAATGACTTTCTTTTGGATCAATATAAGAACAACACTTAAATATTTAGAAAGGATATTCTTTTAAGTTTGATACATTATGCTGAATATTGTTTTCCTTTTAAATAAAAAGTCAGTAAACATTCCCATCATTTTCCTGTTTGTAAGGCTTCCCGAAAATCCTGGTTTCATTTTAGAACCCATGACCCAGTTTGTGCTTCGTTTCTCTGCTCTTACTTTTTTTTTAGAAAGAGAGAGAGCATGCGTTAATTTTATTTAATTCATCTGATTTTTGTTTCTCTGACACTTAGTTGTGTATGTGGTGCTGGGGTTGGAACCTGGGTGCTTGCTCTTACCAGGCAACCTTCTGCTCTTCCTTTTAATGTGTGGGTAGATAAACAGTAAAAAGTGTGGTAAGAGAAATATGGTTAAAGTCCTTAATTCTATTTTCCAACCTTTATGTGTGTCTGTACCAGTTGGTGGTGGCTGGATATATGGTGGTAGCAGATGGATAATGGAGACCATAGTTTGTTGAGCGTCTGCATATTTCATAGTGTGTGTTCATATTGTCTCATTACTGCTTAATGATTATATAAGGAAGGGCACATTACCCACTTCTTAAGAAAATAATGTGTCAAGAGACTATCTAACACAACCTTAAAATCATATAGCACATTTAGTAGGAAGCATAGTTGGGAAAGCAGCAATGAAAAAGTTCCCTTCTGTGTTGAAACAGGAAGGAAAAGTCAACGTCAGAGGTCTTATTGTATAACTTCCAGACCCAGACCTCCCTGGAAAATAGAAAATGTGGAAGAAGGCTGGAGCATATTAGATATGGGACAATTTGAGAAAAATAGAATCTGAGGGTTCTGGCAAGAAAGCTAGAGAAGTTCAAAAGCTCTGTTTAATGTATATTTCCAGTGATTATTGTATGACTTGTTGAAACTTGCCCTTTGTGAGTAATGTTAATCTTCTCTTTCCCCCTTGCATCTAGCAGTATTAACCCTTCAAAAGCCTCAGAACAGTCAGTGCTTATTCCAGGGACAGGGACGGGGGGGCAAGAAGCCTGTGTTGTTCACTACAGTTAGCGGAGGAGGACAGAAACTGCTCTGAGGCAGCAGGAGAATTAGTCCTGTAGGTAGCCAGCAGGTCAGCTGCTGTCTTTAGGAATATATACCAGATGAAGGTCCTGTATCCTTTTCTAGGTAATAGGGAAGGATAGAGAGGGAGGCAAAGAAACTGGCTTGGGACTTCAGTAACATGCTGTACCCTCATTCCCATCTCTTCATCCTACTACTGTTCCCTTCCTTTAACTTATGTTCTAAATCTGTTCTTGGAGTCCCAGTAACCATATTACCTCATCCCAAGCCCCTTCTTTTCCAGAACCTTTGAAGTTTAAATTTTCATCTTCAGACAGTTGCCAGAGATTAGCCCAGTTAGTAGACTGAGTTCTGTGAAGGTTAAACTAGTAGAGGGAGACTTTTACCTGTACTGGTGGGGTCTTTCCTAAATCTGAGGAATATGCAGAGCCTAGAGCTGAGTCTGGGAAACCAGAGAGGCCTGTGAACATGTTCTAAAACCAGGGACTCCAGAAAGATCCCTAAAACTAGAAACCCAAGGGTTAAGTAAAGAGGAAAAGAGTAGCAGGTTTAGAGTAAGGGAGCAACCATCTTAAAAGTTGGTAAGTATGAGAATTATTGTTTAAAAGCAGCAGAGTAATTGTGGATGGGGAGGACAGGTATTAGATGTGTTTCAGAAGACCAGGAAAGGGGCAAAGTTCCTATTGCCCGTTTGAGAAAGAAGTAAGTAAGAGAAAGAGTTATTTCTGACATCTCAGATTGAGACTTGAAAGACTTTTCTCCTTAGAAAAATAATGCATACTAGATTGGATTTCTAGGCTAGTCTGCTAAAATAGTTACCTCATAATGAAGATTCTATCATGAGAAAAATCATCTTAGTAGGAATAAAATCTGAATTAGGTCCCATTGATATGTAGGAAACCACTTTAATTCTTTAGAATTAAAGAAAAGGTAGCCAAACTTTCATATTTTCTTATTGCTCATGAAAATTTATCATGAAGATAATTTACTCTTAATTAAAAAAAAAAAAAAAAGAACAGGCTGGAGCAGTGGCTCTGTGGTTCCGGTGCTTGCCTGGCATGCATGAGTACGAGAGTTTGAACCCCAGCACCACGTACACAACAAAGTGTCAGAGGACTGAAAGTCACATGAAAAACTAAATAAAATTGCTTCTCTCTCTCTCACTGCCCCCCCCTTTAAAAAAAAAAGGAACAGTAATGCTTTGGAAGACTATTCTTCAGTTATTTTGTAGCCAGTTTCTCAATTTGATTTATTTAATGTCTTATAATTAGGAGGTTATTCATTTTTGGTGTGGAAACTGCAAAATGATATTTTCAGTATATTATATCATGGTTCATAATGTGTTATTACTAGTGATGTTTACTTTGATCATTTTATTAAGTTTGAATTTTCCAGGAAGAACTATTACAGATTAGAGGAGAAACAACTAAATACAATGCAAGTCCTGATTAGGACCACAGAAAAAGGACATTAATGGCAACATATAGACTGAATTTAAGTGAGGTCTGAAGTTTAGTTAACAATTTTGTAACTGTGTTCATTTCCTGTTCCTGATAATGATAACGATGATTATAAAAAATGTTATCATTTGTGGAAGATGAGTGAGAGAGAGAAGGATAACTGTATTATTTTCTCAATTTTGTATAAGTCATAAATTAACTTAAAAAGTTAAAATATGGGGCTGGAGTGGTGGCTCAGTGGTTAAAGTGCTTGCTTGGCATGAGCCAGGACCCAGGTTTGATCCCCAGCAACACTTTCACAACTAAGTGGAAGAAAAACAGAAACCAGATGAAAAAGAAATGACATTGATTTTTTTCTCTCCCTCTCTCAATTTCTTTTAAAAAAGGTTAAAACATAATGATACATAATATTTACATAGTGCTTAAGATGATCATTTTAAACTCAGAAACTATAAAAGCAAAATAACTTTACTTAGGACCCAAGAATTGCAGTGTGGGGAAACAATCAGATGGTTCCAAATGAGCATTCTGAAGACACTCAGATTGTACATGACTTTATTTTCCCCCTGGTACTAGGAATTGAATCCAAGGATGGTTTACCAATGAGCTACATCCCCAGTTCTTTTCATTTTTTATTTTGAGACAAGTTTGCTTAAAGTTATTGAAGGTCTCCTTAAGTTGCTGGCCTTGAACTTGCAATTCTCCTGCCTCACTGAGTCTCCCAAGTAGCTGGGATTACAGACATGTGCCACTGTGTCCTGCTGTATGTGATTTTTAAAGAGAAGGAACAGCAGAGGACAAAGGAAACTCTACACCTTATGGGAAGAGAAAGGTGATTAGTGCAGAGAAGCTATCCTAAAGCTAAGTTTTACATCAGTGTTTGATTACTCGGTCTATCTCTAGGTGTTAAGTTCTTTAGTTGTGACAGTTGCTCTGCTGTTATCTCCAATAAAAGATGTTAATGCATTGCAGGCTTTGGCACAGTTTAATGGTAAATATCTCTGTGTTACTTTCTTGTGCTGAATTCGAGTTCACTTCCCAGGCAACTGCCTAATATGAGCAGAGGTCATAGTCCTCTAATCTCCTGGCTCCATTTGGAAATGCTTTGTTTAAGTTGCTTTTTATCATAACTTTCTTATGAATTTCGTACTACTATGTGCCAGGTATGCTTTGTGTCTAATATTCTTTGATTCCTAGCAACAATCCTGTGAGGTAAATTGTTATTCCTACTTGACGTATGTGGATGTAGAAAGGTAAGAAACATGTGAAGTGATCACATAGCTGGAAAACAGATGGAGAGGGATATGAACTGAGGCATTTCGAATCCAGAAAGCCATTACAGCGTACCGCTTTCATATATGCTCATGGTTTAAAAAGAATTCATCAGTACAATAACACTTCCACCCTCCCCTAAGGCAATTTCTGTTTTTAGATTTTTTAAAATTGCTCAAAGAAGAATTTATCTTTGAACATTGGTAACAACTTCTTTTGGATCTTATCCATAATGTTGAAAGCTGTGCTGTGGCAATGTTTTATGTTTTCTTTGAAAATTTCTTATGACACGCAGACTCTTGTAGATAGCAGCTATATTGAAAACTAGATCTTATTGGTCTTGTTGGGTCTTGTTGATGATCTTAGGGATTTGTTGGTCAGACAAAAAGACATTATGAGTAAAATGTAATTTATTATAACTATGAGGTACAGTCTGGACAATAAGTTAAGTAGAATCAAATGTAATTGGTGTATGTGAGATATTGGGGATTAAACCCAGTGGTGTTATTCCACTGAGCTACATCTTTCACCCCCACCCCCAGTTTGCTTTTTGTTTTTTTTATTTTGAGCCACGGTGTCACTAAGTTGCCAAGGATGGCCTCAAATTTACAAATCTCCCGCATCAGTCTCTCCAGCTGCTAAAAGTACAGGCATGTGTCACCATGCCCAGCCAAATTTAATTGTTAATGTAGCCAGGTTCTGCTGTCACTCTTACTAGTGCTTTGGTTAGCATTGAGGTTATCTATTTATTTAAAAAACAAACAAAAAACAACAACTTGGGCTGAAGCGGTGGTTTGGTGGTTATGCCACTTGCCTGGCTTGCGCGAGTACGCAGTTTCAAACCCAGCGTCACATACACAGCTAAGTGTCAGAGCAATGAAAACCACATGAAAAACTAAATGAAAATTGATTCTCTCTCTCTCACTGTCCCTCTCTTAAAAAAAAAAAAAACCAACAACTTCTCAGCCAATATAACAATAACTTTGTTTGTAGTCTTTAAAATTGAAGAAAAAATATGGTATATATCAAGGTTAGATCACTCAGCATCTAAATGCATTACTTGAATCTTGTCTGATTAATCTGTCTAATGTAGAACTCAGGTTCCTTAGTTTGCCAAAGGTAATAAATAGGTTCCACAAGGTACATGTTGCTACGAGTACTCTGTCTTTGAGTTAAATAGAAAGTTAATAGAATGCATATATTAACACTTACTAACTCAGTAAGTTTCACAATTCAAAGAATTGATCAGCACTGATTCATTCTTACATTTGGATATATTCATTTCCATCTTTCTATTTTCTTGGGCCAAAAAATACCCTTATTATGTAAGATGTGAGAAAATTAACAGGAATTTCCTACCTATTTATATACACACAGTGACCATGCGGTCTTTGCTCCAGAAGCAACTTATGTTTTTCTTTGCACAGTTAAACAGCATTTTTTTCTATTCATTGAATTAAAATGTGTAAATAACCACAAATATGACTTATTTTCTGTTGCCTTTAGATTTGTGGTCGAGGAGAAAAATCTAACAGCAGATGGTTACTTTAGAAGGTTCAAAGGTTGAAGTTCTTTTAGTTTTTTCACTGTCTCATCTTGCCTTCTCCTCCTCCCCTACACACACACACAAACACATACACACACCTCATTCTCGCTAATCTTTATTCATCTCTAAATCTCTTTCTTTCTCCATTGTTACTCTTCGATTAATTACAATAGGCAATTGAACTTTTAAAAATACCTGTAAAATTATTTTTAAAAGATTGTTTCCTGGCTTTATATTTAAAGGCTATGAGTTGGGGCTGGAGTGGTGGCTCAGCAGTTATGGCTCTTGCCTGGCATGCGCAAGTACGTGAGTTCGGACCCTAGCACCAAGTACACAGTGGAGTTTTGGAGCAATGAAAGCCACATGAAAAACTAAATAAAAATTGATTCTTTCCCTCTCTCTTTCCCTCACTGTCCGTCTTTCTTAAAAAAAAAAAAAGAAAAAAGAAAGAAAGAAAGAAAGAAAAAGGCTGTGAGTTGAATCTTTTTTGTTTCTCTACTTTAAAAAACTATAGTTAATTGACTTTTTGCTTATATACATATTTTCAATTGATTTTTCCCTTTGTAGATATTTCAGAAGAAAAATAAATGTACTTTACTGTCATTCATTAGTTCCATTTCACATTCAGGCAATCCCAAATTATGTGGACAACTAAATTAAAGTTCTAAGTGACTTGGACAATTTAGAGTAATTAATTAGTGAGCTTTAGTAGTGGAAATGGACAGGGGAATTTACTTAAGAGAAAAAAAAAGCAACCTTTATAAATTTGAAAACTAGTCAAATTTGTACAAGTCTAACAAAGATTCAGGGATACAGAATAAATTAATCAAATATGTGTTAGATATATAACACTAGCACTTATAAAATTAGCAGAGAGGTTGTTGGTGGGGTGCTATCTGTGATATCTGTTGGAGTCAATGGTTAGGAAATCAAAACCTACTTTCCTATAGTTGTTAAAATGGTGATGGTAATTATTCAATATAATAAGGGGTCTCTTCAGAGCAGAAATGTTGTCTGATATTCCTTTTATCTTCTCTCATTCATCTTGCATAAAATAAAATTTTAATAAATTTATTTCAGACATTCTTATATGAAATCTCCCTTCCTTTATTCCTCCCATGCTTCATCACTGTCTGGAGCTGAACTTTTCCCCAGGCAAGGGAGAATGACTGAATATGCCAACCTTGGCAGTCAAAACAGCTATGTTCCAGCTCTCTCTTCCAAATGACTTCCAGTTAAGCAGCCTTCCTCGTGGATGCTATTCTGAGAGACCCTAGGGGTAGTGGGAATAGATAGGGATTGGGGAACAAAGGCAGCTTATTTACTGGCCACAGCTCCATATCAATCAGCAACCTAACTTGGAGTTTTTTTGTGAAGGCTTTTCTCAGAGTGGATTATGATTTAAGAACTTAGCAATGCTTTGAGAAGTGTGACTTAAGGACTTAGCAAAAATTTCAGAAGTGTGACTTATTACAATAGCCAGTGATTTGGTGAAAGACAAAAGGAGTAGAGGTGATTTCATATCAGAAGGAGAGGCTGATACCATTTCTAGTCTTTAGGAGTTTGGAAAAGAGTATTGGCCTGTACAGTAGGAATTATTCTCCTAACTAGGTATTCTTTGAATCTTGACTCCAAAATTTGGAAGTAAGGGAGGCATTTGAACATATGATTTCTAAGGTCCCATTAAACTCTAATAGTCTATACATCAGTGTTGATTGATAGGATCTAACATTGTGGAAATCCTCCAATCTTGCAGTTTATTCTCCTTTGGTTTCCGTGACACTATGCGCATGGTTTTCCTTCTGCTTCTCTGGTTCATTCTTTGCAGGCCCATCTTCTCCCCCATTAAATGTTTTATGTAGGGGTATATATGTGTCTGTGGTGGGGGTTGGGCATAGGGGAGATATCTACATCTGTCTGTCTATATCTGTCTTCAGGTTTCAGAAGGCAATTTCTTATCAGTTTCTACCTTCTATAACCAGAAGTACCTAGGCAGTAGAGTCAATGATCATGATTCAAAAATTATATATACACCAGTGGCTGCCAAATTATATTTCTGATCCTGACTTCTTCTCTGAATCTAAATATATATATATACCTGTTCACCATACCAATTTGGATATTTAACAAGCACCCCAAACTCAGCATCTTCTCTAAAACCAAATTTCTAAAATGTTTTCCTCTATCTCATCTTAGTAGTATATGGCATTATCACTGCCAGCTGCAGCCTGTTGTACAAGCCAGATAGATGGGAGTCTGCAGTAGTCTTTTAATTTATCTAGTTTTCACAATAGAGCCAGTGATTTCTTTAAAAGGCAGATTCAATCTTGTGTCTCTTTGGTACTCTAAAAATATTTCAGCAATCTTTAGGATTAAAACTACATTACTATAGCACTGCCTGCTCCCTAGCTTCATCTACTACTCTGTCCCTTGTTATCTGAGCACAAGCTATATTAACTTTCAGTTCCTCATATATGTGGTTGTCCTTTCCACACTTCCCATGGGGCCTTTGCCTTTCTCTTTCACGTACCCAAGAAATTCCCCATCAGTTTTTCTGTTGTACATACCAGTCATCTTTCTGCTTTGAGGACAATGTAACTTTCTTTCAGAGTAGCCTTACCTGACCCCAATCGGTCTAGATCTGATCCTTGATGGTCTCATAAAGGTATAGTCTCTTCTCAGCACTTTCTTTCTGGATTTTGCCCACTATTGTAGTATCAGATTCTTAGACAGTGGCTCTCACATGATAAATAGTTGTGAATTATTTGTAGAGAGAATGATTTAAATAGCTATACAATGCAAATTTTAAAAGTTTTCATCAAGATCAGGGCAGAAGCTGAAAGTGAAGCAAGAAATCAGTAATCTTCAGCTTCTTTCCATGAGTTCTTTATGTTTTGGATGTTAACTTATTCAAGTTGTTCATAGCTTTGGACATATAAATATGAAGGCAAAAACAAAATAAATCTTCCTTGTCTTCGTATTCTTACCTCACTACTGTTGAATTGATTTCTTTCCACTATAGCCACTAAGGGGAAAAACCAAAAACATAGTGTTAGGATTAATTTTTTTTTTAAGAGAGAAGGGATAGGGGGGAGGGAGGGAGAGAATCAGTTTTATTTAGTTTTTCATCGGTTTTTGTTGCTCCAACACTTAGTTGTGTATGTGGTGCTGGGGTGTGAACCAGGGTCCTTGTGCATGCCAGGCAAGCACATAACTGCTGAGCCACCACTCCAGCCCCCTAGGATTAGGTTTTAACTCTTGTGACCTTTCTTCAACTTTAAAGATAAAGTTAGAGAAATAATATTTCCATATAAGGTTGCTTTGAGGGTCAAATGGGGTAAGGCACACAAAGTGCACTGTGCCTGACACATACTAAGTTCTCACTAAGTGTCAGCAGTGGTATTTTTCATCATTGTCATCATTATTGTTTCAAAGTGAATTGTGTTCCCCAAAATTCATAAGTTGAAACCTTAATTCCCTGTGTGCCTTTGGGAGCCTTTAAGGAAATAAAATTTGGTCCCTGATCCAAAAGGAATTGTGTCGTTATAAGATATATCAAGAGCATGTGAGGACGCAGAGTACATAGTCTTTCAAGGAAAGAAGGCCTCCAAAGAAACCATACCTGCCAGCACTTCGATTTTGTACATCCCAGTCTCCAGAACTATGAGAAAATAAGTTTCTGTTGTTTAAGCTAGCCAACTGATACAATCCTCATCAACCTTTTAGTAATCTCTTTTTACAGTTTCTCCTACTTTCTCTTAATCTACTCACGTCAGATTTTTTTCCGTTGTGGAACCATCATAAATTAGTGATTTTATATACTTAAGTTCCAAATGACCTTTTCTATTTTGAACCTAGTTTGACTTCTTTGTCAACTGTTTTCTCCCTCATGAAAATCTGTGCTTAGTCTCCTCCTGAATCTGCTTCTTGAAGTCTTGTCTCCAGTTGTACCTAAATGCCAGTGTTCTTGAGAACATTATTTTCTGTATTCAAGTCTATTACAACTATTCAATTTATATTTTTAACTAATATAACAGATGGAGTAATTACCCTTAAAGATATCCACACCCTAGTCCTTGGATTCTGTGAATATATTACATTGTATGGAAAAAGGAACCTTATAAATGAAGTTAAGGTTATGGATATATATATATATATATATGTGTGTGTGTGTGTGTGTGTGTGTGTGTGTATTTGTGTATATATATGTATATGCATATATATACACATATATATGTATGTATATATGTACACACACACACACACGCATGCACACATTGTAGGTACTATGAATGACTTGGATGTGATTTTTGTCTACCAAAACTCAAATTGAAATTTGATTCCCCATGTGGTAGTGCTGAGAGTTGGTGAAACTTTTAAGAAGTGATTAGGAGGCTGGAGTGGTGACTCAGTGGTATTGTGATTGCCTGGCATGCACCAGTACCCGGGTTCAAACCCCAGCACCACATACAAAACTAAGTGTCAGAGAAACAAAGCCCAGATGAATAAATAAATAAAATTGATCCTCTCTTTCTTTCTTAAAAAGATAAAGAGTGATTAGGGTCATAAGGGCTCTGACCCTTCTGAAAGGGTCAATGCAGCTCTCATGAGAATCATGAGTTATTGTGAGAGATGAGTTGTTGTAAAGCGAGTCTGACACCTCCTCTCAGACTCTCTTGCACACATGCTCTCTCTTCCACATGTACCTGTTTGTCCTTCCACACAGAGCAACACATGGCCCAACCAGAATCTAGCAGATGCCAGTGCCTTGAGGTTGGACTTCCAGAACTATGAGCAAAATAAACCTCTTCTCTTTTAAAATTAGCCAGTTTCAGATGTATTATTTTTGTGGCAACAGAAAACATACTTAAGACAATTGGGTTATTCTGTCATGGTGGTGCATGCCTATTATCAATCCCAGCTTCTCTGGAGGCTGAGGCAGGAGGGTTGCAAGTTTGAGGACAGCTTGAGTTACTTACCAAGACCCTATCTGAAAATAAAAATAAAAATAAAATATGCTTGGCATGTAGCTCAGTGTTAGAGGACACCCCACCCCTTAGAAAGACAAATGGGTTGGTCCCATGTGGTCACATAGGCACTTAAAGTGGAAGAGGAAGATATAACAATCAGTTATAAAGATGCAGTGGAAGAAGAGATTTGAGATTTGAGTGTGAGAAGGACTATGTGATGTTGGCCTTGAAGATAAAGGAAGGAGACCACAATTGAAGGAATAAGAGTGGCTTCTAGATTCTATGAATTGTTCTCAGCTGACAGCCAACAAGGACGCAACTGAGAAGTCGTAAATCTTCAAGGAATTGAATCCTGCCAGCAATCCCCACCAATACCTGGGCTATGCCTGGGGACAACTGTGTTGGACCTTTGATGCAAGGATTTCAGGTTCATAATGCTGAAACAAAACGCTTTTTCCTAAAACCTGTTCATGTTTCTTATCTTGTTTGACACTGCTTCTATCAGTTCAGATGCCTCATGCAGAAATCTTCAAACAAGCTTTCTTTTACTCTATTCCTGTATAATTCCTACTCTATGTAATTATTAAAACCAGATCTCTTTCACTTGCGGTCCATTGCTACTGATTTAAGTCCTATTCCCACCACTTCTCACTTGGATTTGTCAGATAATCTCTCAAAACATCTACCATCCTCTAGTTAAAAGCTCTTGCTAATTCATTCTTCTGTTCCTATCGAAGTAACCTTTGAAATGGGACCATGTTTCTTTCCTGCTTGCTTTCTCTTTGCCATTTTCGTGATTTTCCAACTTTTAAGCTTTACACTGAAGGCTCTTTATGATATGGTTTTTGATTTTCCTCTCCAGCCTTGAACTCTCCGTTCCTTAAAACACATCGTGCTGTCTAGCTATATTAAATGGCGCATGTTTTATTGAAGATGTGCTGTTCTTTTATGCCGTCACTGCCTTGTTTATACCTTTACCTCTGACTGGCATGCTGTTAATTCCTTTTTTCCCTAAGTACCTACTACTTCTTTAGTCTTAACCAGATTGTCACCTGTTACCCTTTTCAGGCTGTTGCTCTCCTTTGTGGACCTATAGCACCCCATATACATTTCTGACACTGCATTTATCTCACGGTATTATAATTTTTATTTAATTGGTATTCTCTTCCTATAATCTATAAATTCCTTGGAGATCATGGCCTTTTCTTTCATTTTTATGTTAAGCACATATTGATTAAATAGTGTTTAAAAAGTGAGAAGAATGTCAAACAAAAGGATTGTGAGCTACCGAACTCATGAATTCTGCATGAGTTTTTTTTCTTTTTAAAGAGAGAGGGACGAGAGAGAGAGAGAGAAAGAGAGAGAAAGATAGAATCAATTTTTAATTTTTATTTAGTTTTTCATGTGACTTTCTTTGATCAGACACTTCATTGGTTATGTGGTGCTGGGGTTTGAACTCCCGTCCTCATGCGCGCTAGGCAAGCGCAGTAACTTCTGAGCCACTGCCCTTAGATATTCACTTTCCCTTAGATATTCTAAGGATAATTTTAGATGGCAATGTTTCAGAAATAGTTCCAGGGTAGCCCTTTGTCAACTTTACATAAAAGATAGTAAGACAGCATTTGAATTTGGTGTTTGGGATAAGAGTATCACTGATGAATTAATTACTTTAGAAGAGAAAACCATTATGGGTGATGAGACACACGTAAGAATGCTACCAGACCCACTTGTAATCCACTGTTCTCGTTTACAAAAGGAATTACCCCCTTCGGTTTTGCTTCCTTTTTCTTTCTTCTTTCTTTTTTTTTAAAAAAAGCTAAGATTTTCTGTTACGGAGAAAGTACACATATTAAAAAACATTAAATTTTCTTTTTAGTGTGACTGATGTTCTAAAAGTTGTTATTGAATGGGGATTTCCAACCTTGGATAAGAGTTAATAATGAAACTCTTGATTACAGCATTAGCTATACCCAGAGACAGTTTTACTCTGTGCTTCATGTTGTGTAAACTGCTCCCCTGTTTATAATGGTGTCCCTTCTTTGCATTTAAGAAGGAAATATATGTGGCTGAAAGTAAAAATTTTTCCTTTTTTCCTCTTTTAGGAAGGTATAACATCCACAGGGCCTTGAGTGATTTAAATCCTGTTTATTTGTTTTGTGTCCTCAATCCACAAGGTCCTGATTTGGTCGTTCTGTTACGTTTTACAGCTGATAATAAGTGAATATAGTTGTCCATACTGTTTAAAATAATGTTTCTTCTTAAGCCTTTGTGAATTAATCAGCTTTGTACTGTATGGAGGAAAAAATACAGATTAAAAATACTTGAGGAGAAGCAGCCTTGACTGGGAGGACTAGAGGGATATGGAGGAATAATGAAGGAATAATGACCTGAGTCTGACTTGGCCCTGCTAGAGTCTCTTTCTATGGACCTGGCATCATGGAATTGGATTAGCCTACTCCTGGAAGGTTGTCTAGTTGTGTTCACTACCATAAGTTTAATAAGACTTTATGGTAGTCCCTTTTCTTACCACCATTGTATCTTGTGGCATGTTACAGTGTATTGGCATGAGAGCCATGTGGTTATAGAGCCAAATGGTTTCCTAGAAATTTGTAACAGAAAGGTAATGATTTCATGTGTCAGTTCTACCTCCAACCTTGCATTTCAGCCATGTCATTGTTGCCATCGTAGGAAGATTTAAAAGGTATGTGAGTATCTTCATGACATGAACCATTTACTTCTCTGACCTTATCTTTTATACTTTACTGACATGACTTCAGCCACACATACCTCTGAACTTTCTGGGTTTTCCTCAGAAATAGGAGGCATGCTGCTTATCTAGCTCAGCATCATCTAAAAATATTTCAGACAATATTTATAAAATTATTAGATAATATTTATGAATATTAGGCAATATTTATAAAAATTTAGATCTTAGAAAATTTAAAGTTGTAAAGTAGATGCACATACATAAGTTGTTCCAAACTCTAAAATTTTCCAATGGATCAATTACCAGCTTTTAAATTTGTTTCAATCAAATAAAATGAGTCCAATTAAAAATTCACTTTCTTCATCACCAAGTCACATTCACTCAGTAGGTACATGGTGGCCAGCTACTAATGGAGGATGCAGTTCTAGCTATTCTCTGTAAGGAATGCTTTCCTTCAGATATCTACTTTACAAGTTCCCTCACCTCCTTCAAGAGCTGTTCAGATCTTACCCTGTCAGTGAGTGAGGCCTACCTTGATCTGTATTTAATACAACAATGTGCCCCTAATTCCCCACCCTCCACACATACAATCCTGCATATTCCACTGTACTTCACCTCTTTCACTTATGACTCATTAATCATTTTCGTTGTTTATCACCCTCCTCCCCAACTTCTCCTCTGCTACTTGCTAGATAAGAGCTTCCTGAAGTCACGCATCTTTATTTTGTTCACTTATATATCCCAATACCTGTGATAGTGCATGGCCCAAAATAGATGCTCAGTAGATATTTATGGATAAAATTTGTAGAATGAATCATTATAAAGAGTTTTTGAAATTATTAACAAATGTATACTTAGATTCAAGATATAATTTAGAAAGAATTAAAAGTATCATTAACCAAACCTCTCTTAAATGTGTCTTGAATGCATTCTCTGTACATCATACTATTTTAAACTGGAAGAAATGAGGAGCATACAAGGTTATAATCTAGTTAGAAAAAGAAGATTCACAAGAGGAGAAGCTATTATATGAAAAATGTTGAATTATGTTGCAAAAACTCGAAAACTAAAATTGCCTCTAGTTGTGCTTCATGTATTCCTTTGAGAATTTCTCAATAGGTATTTGTTACATATTTTTACATGCTATTAACTATTTGACAGGGACTTGGGGAACACAACAAATAGGAAAATAAAGTAGTGTAAAACCTGCATTTGAAAATTGGTTTACAACGATGACATTAAAAGAGAAAATAATTTACATCTAGACATTAGATTTTCACAATCCTTTGTGTGTGTGTGTGTGTGTGTGTGTGTGTGTGTGTGTGGTACTGGAGAGATTGAACCCAGGGCTTTGCACGTGCTAGGCAAGAACTCTGCCCTTGAGCTTCATCCCCAGCCTCACTTTTATTTTATTTTGAGACAGGATCTTGTTAAGTTGCCCATGTTGGTCATGAACTCTTCACAACCTCCTGACTAACTGGAATTACAGACCTGAGCCACAATTCCCAGAGTTTTATACAGATCTTTTAGAGATTTATTTATTATACACAATTCTTAAAGATGTTATTTTGGACCTAGAATTATATACTTGTCAGTCTGTTAACCATATTCACATTTCAATACATTGCATTAATATATGTATAGCATCCATATATTAGATATAATAAAATAATGTAATCATTATATATTACATGTCATAGGGATAATATTCTGCATTATTTTGTAAGTATTAGAGCTGGGGATGTGGCTCAATAGTAGAGAGCTTGCCTTGAATGCCTGAGGGCTTTGGGTTCTCAGACTGGCAGACAACAACAAAAACTCAATATATATGCTTTATTTTTTTTTTTAAATTTTGGTACTAGATATTGAACCCAGGGGTGCTTTACCACTGAGATACATCCACAAGCCTTTTAATTTTTTTATTTTGAGACAGAATTTCACTTAAGTTACTGAGGGCCTCACTAAGTTGCTGAGACCTGGCCTCAAACTTGGGATCCCCTTGCCTAAATCCTCTCAAATTGCTGGGATTGCAGGCATGTGCCACTGCACCTGGAAATACATATGCTCTTCTTTCCCTCTGTAAAATCTATTACTTGAATCACCTTAAGTTACTAGTGAAAGGAAAATGTAGAAAATGTTGAAACAAGGAGATTTTTAGGAAAGAAGAAATCACATATAGGATGAGAATTGAGAATAGAAGACTCGATTCTAGAATAGAAAAGGGGATGAAATCAGACTCCCATGTCCTGTCTCCTATGGACTAAAATTCTAGAGAAGTTTCATATAGCAGTGTAGAAATGCCCTGATAAATTTCAGGGAATCCTTCATCAACAGAGATTTTTCTTCTTTTGCCCATCCTTGGGCAAACTGGAGAAATTTCAAGGTCTCTTAGAAAAGCCTTGTGTCTAACAGGTTGGAAAGAGCAAAGTGCAGAAAGTATTGAGAGAGGACAAAGTTTCTTTTCCAGTTTCCTGCAAAATTAAGGATCCTATGATGGAATCCCTAGGTTGTTTTTGTTTTTTTAAAGCCTACCTAGGGAGGAAACTGGGGAGGAGGGCACAAGCCGGCTTATGAGATTCTATAAGAAGATGCCCAGCAAGAGCAAGGGAGTTCATCTACAGTTTGTGGTAGAACCACCTGTAGGATAGGAGGGCAGAGTTATGATTCCACTTTACAATACCCAGCTCCAGGAGGCTATGAGGGGATTTACCAACTGGACACCCACACCCACAGTATGTAAAAAAACACTAAAATATTGAGTCAACAATTAAATGTCACCATTTCAGGAAACCAAACTAACAAGCTAGAGACAGCAGAGAGCTAATTACAATTTTCCCCAACATCAGAGTGCCAATGTAGATGGGGAACCATGTGCAAAAAGGGAATTGTATTTTTCTGTTTTGGAAATCAACAGTTCGGAAATCTCCATGTCCACTAATGGTAAAATAAAACAACCACCAACCCTCCTTTTTTTTAGTGCTAGGATTTGAACCCATTGAGCTATATCCCCAGGCCCACCTCACCCTCGCCTTTTTTATTTTTGTTTGTTTTCTTTTTTCTGAGATAGTGTCTTGCTAAGTTGCTGAGGTTAACCTCAGATGTTCTATCCTGCCTCAGACTCCCAAGTCACTGAAATCATTGATGTGTGCCACCACTTCTGGCTGTAAAAACATTGCTCTTACCAACTAAAATTTAGTCACTCCTGAGTTGAAACAATCTTAGTTTGAGTAAACATACAGTTAAATTCAGAGGTTTTTATCTTCCATGTGTTCTGCCTTAGAGCAATGTAAATTTTGCCACTGACGTGTCTTGTTCTCGTGCTGACCTCTAGTGGTCACTGACTTTTACTGGATTGTCTGCTTTACTGTAACGTCCTGTCAGCCTCCAGTCTTGAAGATGTCCAGGGTTTTGTACCATCTTGTCAAACCCCAGCCTCCTTTGATTCACCCAGCTCTCTTCCAGTCTCTGCCATGAGCCACTGCAACATTACAGGTGGTTTACTGTAACAGTCTTTGCAAACATCTCTGAGTACCCAAAGTCATTGCACGGAGTATGTGGGCAAGATGTTTTTTGTTGTTATTTGTTAAAAATCAACTGTATTTAGGCACGGTCTATATCAATAAAATTCATAAGTTTGAATGTACAGTTCTATGATTTTTGACAAATGTGTGTTATCATGTAATTGCCACTATAGTCATAAAATGCTTCATCACCCAAAGAATTCCCTCATGCCTGTGATGTATGGCTCAGTAGCTCATTTGTTTAAAAAAAAAGCTTTATTGAGAGTGTGAGTTTTCATATACCTTGCAGTTCATCCATTTAAAATATACAATTAAATGGTTTTAGGCAATTTATAGAGTTGGATAACCATTGCTGCAGTCATTTTTGGAATTACTGGTATATGCAGCAACATAGATAGATTTCATATTATGCTAAATAACAAAAGATGATGACTAAACTGTAGGATACTATTTAAATGACATGTAAAAAAGTAAAACTATTGTGATAGGAAGCAGATAGATGATTGCCAGGCCTTTGGTGGAGGGAAGAGATTGACTGAAAAGGTCATTAGAGGACTTTTTTTCATTGCTTTCATTTGTTCTAAAAAGAAACCTGTACCTATTAGCAGTCTTCCTCATTTCCTCCTATGTCTCTAGTGCTAAAAAAAACCCCACTAATCTATTTCTATAGATTTACATTTACATTTATATAAATGTAAATGTATAAGTACTGAATTTATTTTTACAGCTGAATAATGTTCTGTTGTATGGGTGGATATACCTCAGTTTATCTATCTACTTATTAGTTGATGGACATTTGAGTTGAACTCGAGAGTCGCTTTTTGATTATTTGGCTGTGAATATTTATGAACATTTATGAACATTTGTATACAGCAGTTACGGCACTTGCCTTGCAAGTGCAAGTACGCAGGTTCAAACCCATGTACACAATGCAGTGTCCAAGCAATGAAAGTCCATGAAAAACTAAATAAAATTGATTTTCTCTCTCCTCCCTCTCTCTCTCTCTCTCTCTCTCACTGTCCCTCTCAAAAAAATACTTTGGAGCTTCTTATCTCTTCCTATCCTCAGCAACAAGGCACTACTGTTTTCCTTTTTTTTTTCCCTCATAAGGAAAAACTCCTTGAAATTGTCGAGTATATTGGCTAGTTCCCGTTTTTCTTCTTTCCGTTCTGTCTTAGACCATTCTATCTAGGCCTTCATCTCTACTCTTTCATCAGAGTTAGTCTCATCAAGGCTGTCTCCTTTACATTGCTAAATCCTGATACTTGATGCATCAAAGGAATTTAACAGTTTTGATCTTTCTCTTGAAATTATTTGGTTCAGAGCTTCTAGGGTACTTGCTATAACACAGTCTTCTCCATTTCAGTCAATGACAACGCCATCCTTCCAGTCATTCAATCCAAAAATCTTACTTTCTACTTACTTCTTTTGTAGCCCATATCCAATGTCACTTTTGTCTCAGTCTTCAACATATATCCTGAATTGAAGTCAAAACATTTTAATTAAATAATAAGTTGGTATCTATAGATCATTTCCATTTACTTTTTTGAGTTATAACACTCTCGAAAATATAATAGACTCTTTTAGAACCCACAGATTTTTTTTTTCTTATATCAAGAAGTATTGTAAGTATTGTGTTAGGCAGGCATGGCAGTGCACATCTGAAATCCCAGTCACTCAGGAGGTTAAGGCAGGAGGATCTTAAGTTCAAGGTCAGTGTAGGCAAGTTAGACCCTGTCTCAAAATAAAAATAATTAAAAGGGTTGGGATGTAGCTCAGTGGTAGAGCACCCCTGAGTTCAATCCCTAGTACCACATACACCAAAAGAAAAAAGTATAGTGGGTTGTGTGTGTGTGTGGGGGGGGTGTGTGCCTGCTTTTTCAGGCTTTGGCACAGAACTTTAGAGTTACAGAATCATCTTTCCTGGTTCTGAAGAGTTTGGATTTGGACTGAACTACCCCACCAGCATCCCAAGGTCTCCAACCTGCAGATATCCTGTTGTGGAACTTCTCAGCCACTGAAATTGAAATTGAATTAGTCAGTTCCCTAACGTTATGGTTTGAATGTGAGGTGTCCCCCACAAAAACTCATGTGTGAAAGTCCTGGAAGACTGAGATGCAATGATTGGGTTATAAGAGTCTTAACCCAATCAGTGAGTTAATCTCCTGCTAGGGATTAACTGGCTACTGAAAGCAGATAGGGTGTGGCTGGTGAGGTAGGTCATTGGGGGACATGCCTTTGGAGTATATATGTTGTATTTGGTGTGGAATTTCTCTGCTTTCTGGAGCCATGTCTTCAGCCACTTCCTTCTCCCCCACTCTTCCACCATGATGTTCAGCATTAGCTTGAGCCCTGAGTAATGGAATCAGCCTTCTATGGACTAGGCCTCTGAAACCATGAGCCCCCAAATAAATTTTTCCTCCTAAAATTGTTCTTGTTCGGTCCTTTAATCGCAGCAGCAAGAAAACTGACTAAAACAGAAATTGGTACCAATAAGTGGGGTCGTTACTCTGATCTGACCATGTGGCTCAGAAGCTTTTGGAGCAATTTGGAGTTTGTGGGAGTATTTTGAGATGTGTAGCACTGCAAGCTGGAAATGCTTTAGATTGTTGTAAGCAGAGCTTAATTGGTGATTCTGGTGGGAGCTCAGACTAGAATACTTATAGGACTATATTAGGTAAAGACAGGGCTTAAGAGGTTTCAGAGGAGAAAGAGGACTCTATTGGAAATTGTACTAGAGGCCATTGATGTTATTTGTCTGCATTTTGCCCATTTACTGAAGACATTCTGCGAAACTGATTTTTAAAAATGATGGATTTCTTAATCTGGTGGGAGAAATTTCTAGGTAGCATAGTATTCAGGCCATGAAATAGATATTGCTGGCTATCTTTAGCCTAGTTTAGCCAAGTTTATTATGCTAATGAGAAGAAAACAGAGCAGAAAGATTTGAAACACTTGGACTTAGGGGAGTAAAACTGGGCTAAATAAGTTGCAGATGTTAAAGACATTACCATCACTACAGAAATGCTAAAGATTTTGTCTAAAAGCAATGAAGAATGAAGATGACTTGACAGTATCTCAGGAATTGGCAAGATCATACCCATCTCAGACTAAAGGGAATAAAAATTCATTTGAGAAGAGACCAGTGGGACACCCTGCTTGCACGGGGGGCCCTAGGAAGTTGTTTCACCATGCTCAGCCTCCCAGGCACTCAGAGGCTGCTGCAGCCATGGTCCCTGGAGGCTTGGCTACTGCTAGAGATGGTAGCAGACCTTGGCAGCAACCACATGGTGCTGGTTCTGCAGGATTGCAGGATACTGGAATTAGGTGGTCACAGAGGCTTCCACCAAGATTTCAAAGGAAGGCCTGGGAGGCCAGGCAAAGTGCAGCAGGGTTGGAATCCCTGCGGGCAGTCCCTGAGAGAGTGATGCATGGAAATGTGAAAAGGAAGCCAAAGCAGCAGTGGAGACCTCCAAGATTAAGAAATGCAAGTACCATGGAATGTCTGCCTAAGAAAGCTGCAGTAACTGAGCAGACAAGCCAACAGTAAGGCCGTGTGGACTGCAATCAGCATGGCAATAGGGATAGAGCTCCACAAGCCTTTCGTAGAGAACAGCACAATGCCATGTACACCAGATGCCAGACATGGAACTGCTGCACTGTTTTCCCAGCTGGATTTTGTTCTTGCTTTGGTTCCATCCCTTCTTTCTATGCCCCCATTTTTCTTCTCTCTTTTTTAAGAAAGAGGGAGACAGTGTGTGAGAGAGAAAGAGAGAATCCATTTTATTTTTTTAATCTGGCCTTCATTTCTTCAACATTTAGTTGTGTACGTGGTGCTAGGGTTTGAACCCAGGTCCTTGTACATGCCAGGCAAGTGCTTTAACCACTGAGCCACTGCTCCAGCCCCAGTGCCCCTATTTTTCCAAATTGTAATATTTACTGTTTGTATTATTGTATGTGGGACATATTTAACTTGATTTGATTTTTTTATAGGAACTCACGTTAAGAGTTAGCCTTAAATTTCAGTAGAGACTTTGGACTTGAACTTTTGGGCAGTCTTGGAACTGCAAAGACTATGGGAACTCTAGATAATAGACTAAATGTATTTTGCATTGTTAAATTATCATGAATTTTGGGGGCCCAGGAGCACAATGTTATGATTTGAATGTGAAGTGTCCCCCAAAAGCTCATGTGTGACGATCCATGAAGATGGAGATGAAATTTTGGGTTATAAGAGCCTTAACACAATCAGTAAGTCAATTCCCTGATGGGGTTTAACTGGGAACTGAAGACGGATAGGGTGTGGCTGGAGAAGGTGGGTCGCTAGGGGCATACCTTTCAGGCATATATTTTGTATCTGGCATGGAGTCTCTCTCTCTCTCTCTCTCTCTCTCTCTTTTCTGGAGCCAGGCCTTGAGCCACTTCCTTCTGCCTCCCTCTTCCATCATGATGTTCAGCCTCACCTCAAGCTCCGACGAATGGAGCCAGCCATCTAAGGAATAAGACCTATGAAATTGTGAGACCTAAAATAAACTTTTCCACCTAAAATTATTCTTGTTGGGTCTTTTGGTCACAGCAGCTAAATAGCTAATGAAAACACCTAATAAATCCCCTATTGGTTTGATCTCTCTGGAAAACCCTTACAAATATGCATATATGTACATCTGTTTCTTACCATGTCAATGACAACCCACATGCACAAACACACACTTCATTACCTTCACTGCTACTATCCTGGTTCAAGTCACTGTAACCTCTGCTTATGTTATTATAATAAACTGTAAAGTGGTCTTCCTATTTATACCCTGTAGACAAAATAATCCTCTTAAAAAATATCAGATCATGTATACCTCTGCTCAGTTGCTCCTTTTCTCTTAAAGTGAAAGCCACTTTTTCTAGTCTACAGACTTAACATGAGTTTCCCACCACCTCTGATCTTATTTCCTGCTACTCTTCCCTTTCTTGCTACTCTTCTGTTTCAGCCATTTGGACCTATATGCATTCCTTGGATAAAATGAGACATTCTCTTGCTTTGGATCTTCAGCACCTGCTATTCCCTGTGCTTGATCATTTTCCCACCACAGTCCTCCTAGCCAATCTCCCTATCTCCTTCAGATCTGTCCTCAGGTATCAGCTTTTCAGTGGGTCCTCCTTAACCATCCAATTTAAGTTCTAAATTCTCTATGTACTCCTAATCTCCTTTTTGCTATCTTTAAAAAATAAAAACACCATAGCATTTACTGTGTGCTAATATACTTATAAAATTTATTTATTCATTTTAGATGTTACTTGCCTCTTCCCACAAGAATATAAACTTTGTGAAGGCAAAATGTTTAAGTACAGACTGCGAAATTTAACAAGACCCTGTCTCAAAATAAAAGTGCTGAGAATGTAGTTTGGTGGTAGAATGTATCAGGATTCAATCCCCAGTCCTGGGGGCGGGGAGAATCAAGAGTTAAAAATTGGAGTAAACAGAAATGGACAAAACCACACTGAAAATGAACAAGGTCAGACTTGCTTTGAGCTTCATCTAATGTTTGTTATGCTTTCTATGGTATACTCAATTTTCTGTGTGACAGATTGATAAATCTGGCAGATTTTGAGAGACCAGAGAACCCCATTACCTCATCCCTGTGGCCATAAGCTATAGAGACCTAAAAGGTCAATGTGAGCCTAAAGCCTAAAACATGTGCAAACCCTCTTTTCCTTTCTCACTTTTTTTTTTTTAAGAAAATTATGTCATTCCTGGGAGTTTGCTCTGTGTATTTATTCTTAGATTGCTTAAGGGAGGTAGGAAGAGGTTAGATGTTTTAGAAAGGTTTGAAAAATACCAAATAGATTGTTTAGCATCATAAAGTTCATTCCAAGTAAAAATGCAAAATATTATGACACTGACCAAATGTGAAAGTTCCTTCCTGAAACAACTCTATGATTGAGAAAGTACTCCTTAGAGATAAAATAGATGAAAAGTATGTCAATGTCTAGTTTTTCGGTAGCAAAAATCAAATCTTTCTGAAAATAACAATGAAAATTTGCCCTGCAGCAAAGACTACATTGCTGTTCAAGAAATGTCAGCATAAAAAAGAAAAAGAAAAACCAATAAATATCAGCATGTATATTTGGAAAAATTATTTCAATGAATCACAGTGTCTGAAGGTTACAGCCAAAATTAATCTACAGTAAAATTGCATACTTTTTTCTTTTCTTTCCCCCACCTGTGTTTTTTACAAACAGTATTGCACAGAACAACAATAGCCTTCAAAAAATTCTATTGGGGGCTGGAGCATTGGCTCAGCGGTTATGGTGTTTGCCTGGCATGCGCAAGGGTGCAGGTTCAAACCTCAACACCATGTACACTAGGAAGTGTTGGAGCAAAGAAAGCCACATGAAAAACTAAATAAAAATCGATTCTTTCTCTCTCTCTCTCTCTCTCTCTCTGTCCCTCTATCTTAAAAAAAAAAAATTTACTGGTTCAAATGTCACATCAAGGAAAGGCCACAACAGAATCTGTGTTTCTCCTGGGGCATTTGGTCAAGTTGCAGGTCAAAATACCTCTGTGTTTTAAAAAATAATTTTTGAAGGACCTCTTTTAACATAGCATTAAGAACCTGGGGGCACATTTATTTGCAAACAAAAAAAGGGGAACATGTTACAATTTCATAAATTTTAAAAGTTCATTTTTTAAAAGATCCAGGACTGGACACTATATTTCAGCGTTGTAGTGCTGACCTAGCAGGCGTGATGTCGTCTCAGTTAGTATCATGAAAAAAAATAAGTAAATAAATAAATAAAATTTTGAAATACAAACAAAAAAAACTGTCTTTCAAAATCCTGGTTATTTTTGCATAGTCAACACCTGATTACCAGTATACAAATTAAGGAAAGTAATTTCTATTATTTACTCACAACTTTTCAGCACCAAACAGAGTTTGCTTTTACAATTTTTTTGGTTTTGGTTTTGTTTTTGTTTTGGCCTTCACTTGAGCTTGATGCTGTAATATCGTCCAGCTTTTACAATCTCAGGGATATTTTAGTATATGGAAGCAAAAAGTTTTGCTTCATTCACCTAATTTAAATTTCTATAATTTAGATATGATCTTTAATAATATAGCTATAAAGGCTGAATGTGGTGGTGCACACCTGTAATCCAAGCCGCTCAGGAGGCTGAGGCAGGAGGATCACAAGTTCAAAACCAGCCTCAGCAATTTGGTGAGGTCATAAGCAATTTAGTGAGGCCCTATCTCAAAATAAATTATAAAAAGGACTGGGGATGTTGCTCAGTGGTTAAGTGCCTATGGGTTCAATATCTGCCCCCCAAATATACATATATATGGATATAAAGCTCTAAGTTCATTTTTAGCAAGCACAAATAAACATGACAAATATTTAAGTTATCCATCTGCTAAATAATTTTCTTACCTAGTTTAATTAATATATACTTTTTGACTAAAGTTAGTTAGAAAATATAATTTTCTTTCCTGTATTTCAAAATTGAGGTTTTATAAAAGATTATATCAGACAGAAATCATTCCTTTTTCATTAAAAACAAACAAAAAAATTACAGCCATCTTTCAAAACCACTTTGGGATACATGCAATTATACAGATTTTTTTAAAGCCCCAATAAGCAAAACCATGCCTGGGCTGGAAAAAAGCAACTATTACTCACAAAGCCCAGAGGTAACCTCAGAAGGTGAGATTCTAATAAGTATTTTTAATACAGTAAAAAAATGGTTTGTTTCTCTGTTTGAAAACAAACTCTAGTTTGAGAACCAGTGATTACAACTAAACACAGGAGGAGAGAACAACAAAAACAAGCCATACTCACTTAAGACAGGAGGAGGACAGCACAGCATTTAAAACACAGCAATTTACTATACTGTAGAGCTGTAGTAACAAAGACAGCACGGTACTGGTATCAAGATAGGAAAGAAAACCAATGGAACAGAATAGAAGACCCTGAAACAAACCCTCAAAGCTTTAAATACTTGATTTTTGACAAAGGGGGACAAAATATTACATGGAGGGGAGACAGTCTCTTCAACAAATGGTGCTGGACAAACTGGACAGCCACTTGCAGAAAGTAGAAATTAGACCCCTATCTTTCTCCTTGCATGAGAATCAAATCAAAATGGATCAAGGAGCTAGGAATTAAACCTACTTTGCAACTGATAGAAGACAAATTAGGTCCAACACTTCAGCATTTGGGAGTAGACAAAGTCTTTGTCAAAATGTCTCCTAAAGTGAAGAAAGTAAAGTCAAAAATTAGTGATTGGGATGCCATAAGTCTAAAAAGCTTTTGCACCGCCAAGGAAATAATCAAGAGTCAAGAGGTTTCCTACAGAAATAGAGAGAATCATGGGCTGTGA
Organism: Aplodontia rufa; assembly: GCA_004027875.1. Classification (NCBI taxonomy): domain Eukaryota; kingdom Metazoa; phylum Chordata; class Mammalia; order Rodentia; family Aplodontiidae; genus Aplodontia; species Aplodontia rufa. Next base: position 16,038 of record PVKS010011540.1, on the reverse strand, counting down.
TTCCTCTGACAGGGGCCTCATATCCAGAATCTACAAAATCCTCAAAAACCTCAACTACAAAAACATAAAAACCCAATCAATAAATGGGCCAAAGAGCTAAATAGAAACTTCTCAACAGAGGACATCAATCAAGCCAATGAATACATGAGAAAGTACTCTAAATCACTAGTAATCAGAGAAATGCAAATGAAAACTACATTAAGATACCACCTCATGCCAGTCAGATTGGCAAAAATGAAGAAAATAAACAATAATAGATGCTGGAGGGGCTATGGAGAGATAGGCACACTAGCACACTGTTGGTGGAACTTCAGACCAGTACAGCCCCTCTGGAAAGCAGTGTGGAGAATCCTCAAAAAACTAGGGATGAGCCCACCATATGATCCTGCTATTCCTCTCCTGGGTATTTTTCCAGGGGATTTAGAATCAGCACATTACAGTGACACAGCAATATCTATGTTCATAGCAGCTCAATTTACGATAGCTAAATTATGGAAATAACCCAGATGTCCCTCACTGGATGAATGGATCCAAAAACTGTGGTACATATATCATGGAATTTTACTCAGCAGTTAGAAACAATGGTATTGCAGCTTTTAAAGGTAAATGGATGGCTATGGAAGAACTTATGCTTAGTAAAATCAGTTTAACCCAGAGAAATAAGGGTCGATTGTCTCCACTCATCTGTGGAGGCTGGAGCTAGACCCTGGCCATTGAGAAGGAGGTCTAGTGTCATGTTTTAAATCCGAATAAGGTGTAATGTTATACAACCTAATACATTTTTAGAGATGTTTTGGGAAGGGGAGGGGAGCGCTAAGGTTGGGTAATTGGGGGGCACTCTTGAGAGTAAATCTAATTTGCAGAATATATATATATATATATATTGTATATATATATGAAATATTATTTCATTAGAAGCTTGTGTGATTGTTCAACAAATAAATTTCTGAATAATAAAAAAAAGTTTAGTGAAAAACACAGCAATTTAAATCTATTCTGCATGTCATGTCCAGTTAGATTGTCCCCAAAATTCCAAAATACAGGAAGAAGATGGAAGATTTTAGTCTCACAATCATTGCAAGGTCCTAAGGAACTTAGTGAGATACTGTCTCAAAATTTAAAAAAAGGTGGGGGCCTGGAGCGGTGGCTCAGTGGTTACAGTGCTTGCCTAGCATGCACAAGGACATGGGTTCAAACCCCAGCACCATGTACACAATGAAGTGTTGGAGCAGTGAAAGCCACATGAAAAACTAAATAAAATTGATTTTCTCTCCCTCTCTGTCTCTCTGTCTCTTTCTCTGTCTCTCTCTCTCTCTCTCTCTCTCTCTCACTCACTGTCCCTCTCCTTAAAGAAATAAATAAATAGTCATTCAGTGGTGTTATGCCCTTTCAGTTCAATCCCTGGTAACAAAACAAAATTTAAAAAATCTAGTTTATTGATTTGACAACTTACACATTGTTTATCTTCTTAGTGTTTGTTTGATGAACTGTTTGGTTTTCTGGACAAGGTCTGAAGCGATGTATGGTACAAATAATAGGATATTGTAAATAAGAGCTTATGTGCGTCTTAAGAATATATCACTTATGAATGACCAAGTTCATTAATGTTGGACACAGAGGACACACACACAGAGGCTTTAATCAGTTAAGTTTGATCATAGACATAATCATGTTACTGTATAAATAAATTGCACAGTATACAATAGAACATTGCAAAGCACTTCATCCACCATCCACAGATTTGCTTTAAGATTATCCTACGTCTATGTTTTATATTGGTTGCAATATAAGACATTCTATTATGGGCTCTTTCTATTCAGAAGCATTCTATATATTGAGACTTGCCTTCCTGCAGCCAATTACCAACTCTGAATGAAAAGGAAACACTTTTTAAAAAATCAAGAATTTATAACCTATATAGATTCTTAATTTGTTATTTGTAGGATATAAATGTGGATATAAAATTTATTGCATGCAGTAACCTAAGTAAACCTGCAGTCAGAAATGACCTTTAAAAATAAAAAAAAATGACCTTCCACTGACATTTTCTGAAATCTCTTCTGATTACAGAAGTATGTTGTTTTTATTTTTAATGGATATCTTTTCCTGAGTTAGTAATGCCATTTTGATAACAGCAAAAGCTATCATAGAATAAATTTACATAACACTAAAAAATCTAATCAAAATCCTCGGCAAAGGAAAAATCAAACATGAAGCAAAAATACAGATTGACCTCATGAGATAATCCTTACAAGTCCAAATAGCAACTACAGACTTGTTTTCATTAAATGTTATCCTTATTCTAAATGAAGATTTTAGAAAACAAAGAGAGAGAGAGAGAGAGAGGGACAGTGAGAGAGAGAAAGAATCAGTTTTTATTTAGTTTTTCATGTGGCCTTTGTTTCTCTGACTCTTTGTTGTATATGTGGTGCTGGGGTTCAAACCCACGGACTCAAGCATGCAAGGTGAGCACCACAGCCACTGAGCCACCGCTCCAGCCCCAAATGTTATCCTTATTCTGAATGACCACAACTAATGACTGCTGAATTGTTGTGATGTTTTTGCTACATCTAGTACATACTCATGAGTATTAGCTTTGATAAGTCATATTTAGGGCAACTCTTATAAGTTATGAAAATAAACACATGTTCCAATCAAATTAACATAGTAACAAACGACAACAACAACAAAAAAGAAAAGATATCAACTGGATGGCTTCAGATGAGACAGGAAGTCATGATGATAAATCAAGTATAAGAAATTAAGATACCAAACAAAGGACAAAGGTATGAATTAATGTACAAATCAATGCTACTACATACTTTGTAATTTTACCTTATACTGGATGCTAATTCCAGTAGTGACTGTAAATTATAATAATAATAATTAAAAGATCCATTTTTTTCTTTTCCTTTTTTTTCTCTTTTTGGTACTGTGTATTGAAACCAGGGGCACTTAACCACCTAGCCACATCCCCAGCCCTTTTTACTTTTTACTTTGAGACAGGGTTTCACTAAGTTGCCTAGGTCCTTGCTATGTTGTTGAGGCTGGCTTTGAACTTGTGATCCTCTTTCCTCAGCCTCCTGAGCCAATAGGATTACAGGCGTGAACCACTGCAACCGGGACAAGACCCATTTCTTCTTAAAAATAAAGAACAAAAGCATAGATTTCCTCAACACTGTAAGCCTTGAGGCAGTACCATTTTTTTCTCCTCCCTGTTGTCTACTCCAGTACTTGTGACTGGGTCATACTTGGTCTCAGCTCCATCAGATTGGGACATAACATGAGAAGGGTGGTCACCTCCTATTATGGTTTGGATGCAGGGTATCCCCCAAAGCTCAATTTATGTGACAATGCAAAGATTGAGGTGAAATGATTGGGTTAAAAGAGCCTTAACCCAATCAGTGAGTCAGGAACTGTGTGCTGGAGGATGTGTGTCATTGGGGTGTGGCTTTGGGCTATATATTTTGTATCTGGCATGGAGTCTTTCTCTTTCTGCTCCCTGCTTCCGCCATAATGTTCAACCTCACCTTAAGCCCTGAAGAATGGAGCCACCTTCTGTAGACTAAGACCTCTGAAACCATGAGCCCCCAAATACTTTTCCTCTTAAAATTGTTTTTGTCAGGTCTGTTATTCACAGCAGCAAAAATGCTGACTAAAACACCTTCCTTCTCTGCCCATGGTTTGTTGCCCTTCCGCCTAGGCCTGGAACGTATGCTTGCCCAGCAGTATTCACGGTAATGATGCACAGGTGATGTTGGTACAGAAGAATTTGGCAGACTTTCTACCGCATAGAGACATATATTGTAAATGTTGGTATCCTGTATGATAGTTTAAAATGTTTCATTGAGGGAAATATATGTGTTTGTACAGGAAAATACATGTATCATAAGTATATAACTTGGTGAATTTTCACAAACTGAATAATACAATAGTGTAATCCACACACAGAACAGAAATCAAAACCCAGCTAGCATACTTGATGCTTCCCTTGTATGCCTTCCAGTTCCTACTTGCTACCCAGGGTGGTGCCTCTTCTGACTTCTAATGAAATGGATGTGTTTTGCTTGAATTTTGTACTCTGTATAAGATAAATCATGCAGTATATTTTTCTTCTTTTGTTCAAAAATTTACAAGATTTGATAACATAAGTTAGAGTTTGTTCATTTTCAGTTCTATGTAAAATTTTATTGCATAAATACATTGAACAGTTTATCCAGACTCTTGTTGATGGGCGTTTGGATGGTTATCAGTTTTGCGCTGTTACAAAATGCTACTATCAACATTCTATTAATGTATTTCAATGTAGATACACATGAGTTTCTAAGGACATCTCAAGGGTTTTTACCCATAATCAGTGAAATCCAAAGTGTTCTTCAGCATGAGTTCCTTACTCCAGTGAGAGCTGTAGTTACAGGCATTATCAGATCCTTCCCTCCTTGCTATTCTTACTGGACTTTGTCTACACTTAGGATTCTTAACACGCTATATATTTAGGTTATACATGCATATTCATGTCTACTATTAGATTGTGAATGTTTTTCATTACTTTGTTTTACATGCTTATATGTCCCTGCACCTGGCACAGTACCTAAAATATAGTAAGCTAGTTTAGTGAATGGTGATAGCCATCATCACTGCCAGTGATTAGCAAAGCAAGTTCTCAGAGTTATGTGAATCATCTAGCTAGAGTAGAATCTGTGCTTTCGTCTGACATCTCAGTGTCAGAGGGTTAGGAATGGGAAGTGATTTCTTTCTGAAAGAATCCCAGAACTGTAAACTCAGAACTGAGCATGCTGTGTGGTTAGGGGGAAATTCTGTGCCTTTACAAGCCTCTTGGAGATTTAAACTGTTAACAGTGGTGATTCCAAGGCAGAGTGTGGGGGCCAGATATAAATAGCTGAACACAAGTGGAGTAATGTGCCACTGCCAAGCTACTGCTGGAGGTGTTTATAAAAAGAAAAGCATTCTCTTCTCAGTTCTCACTGTCAACAACATCCCATTCTGAAGACACGCTCACAACTGAGTGGGAAATCAGTTTGAGATCTAGAATCATTTGAACCTCCTTCAAAGGCACAAAAGCCAGGTAAACGTTTTGACTTATTTACACTCAGATTACAGAGGTGAAGAATTATAAGGCAAAGCCTGATCTAGAGCTTGCTCAGCAATACTACCTTTGACAGATACCTATCAAATGTTATATTCCATATTTTTTGAAAGATAAGTTTAACACAAAAGTGATATTCTGGTACTATATTTTAATATCTTTAGTTAAAGAAACTGCTTCTGAAGAAAGATGGGAACCTGGGGCCAAAATGATCTGTAAAGAGGAAGACTTATCTCCTTAATCTATGCTGTTTATTCCCATTTTCAGAATCTAGAGTGTGATTGATAAAGTAAAATAGAGGTTTCATTTCAGTTTTAGTTATGGCAACCTTGTTGGAGATATGTGGAAGGAACCAGAGGCTGACCTGCTATATCCTTTCATTGAATTGCTTAATGACTCTGGGACAGCTTTAGCTCTTTAGGACCTGTCATTCTCCTGTTCACCCCTTTTAGTATCATTAAAAACTAGGATGCATATTGAGCGTTCAGCCAGAAGAGTTATATAATCTTAGTAGAATTGCTGCCTATGCAGTTCCTTCATATTCTTATTCCCACCTTCAGAAAGTTATACAAGTCACTTGTTTTCACCCTTAGGCTTTTTCTTTTTCTTTTCTTTTCTTTTTTTTTTAAGGGAGAGAAAGAGTCAATTTTATTTACTTTTCGTCTGTTTTCTGTTTCTTCTACTCTTAGTTGTGTACGTGGTCCCGGGGATGGAAGCCAGGTCTTCATGCGTGCCAGGCAAGCGCGGTAATCGCTGAGCCACTCCAGCCCCTAGCTTTTCTTGGTCATGAATATTTGGGGGAAGGAGGTCACCTCTGACAGTCTGCTTTGTATGACCATTGGCCTGCTCACCTCCTCTGTCCTACCCAAATGGCATGCTTTAATTTGCAGAAAAAGGCAAAAGAAGAATGGAAGAAGTGTATGGATGTGTTCGAAGAGAATTCTTAGAAACTGGGTACAAGTTAGAGACTGTGGTATTTTAGTTTGTGTTATTTCCTTAACATGCTGAGAGATTGAGAGGAAAAGATTTTTATTCCAGCAACTATGGTAGGAAAGGCAACATGTCTGGAGGAGTAAGGAAATGGGCAGATTTAATCTGGAGCGTATCACTCAAGTTCTGTGCATGTTTGTTTCCTCACCCCTAAAGTGAAGGTTTTAGAACAGTAGATAAAATCTAATGGCTTTTGTGGCCATTAGGAATTTATCGATAACTACTTCCTGACCATCAGTATATCCACAATCACCCAGTATGGAAATATAGTGTCATCCTGATCTCATTCCTTGAACTTCTTTTTTTAGTGTACTGAATTGGAATTTCTTTTTAATTTAGAAGAGAAAAATGAAGACAGGACATTTTGAAATGGTCACCCTGCTTCTGGCAGCTGTGATTCTAATGGACATGTTCCAGGTAATGTTGGGATTGGGAAGCATGTGGCCACTGGAATGGAAGCTCTTGATATAATGTTGCTTGAGGCATCTGTGGGGAAATAAGAGAAAGTGGGACAGGTAAATGAATTTATTACAAGTAGTTTTGTTTTTATCATTTCACCAATATGATACATGTTAACTGTAGAAAGTTGAAAAAATTGAGCAAAAAGAGGACAATAAAAATCATCCATAATCTCTCCACTCAGAAGAAAAGACTAAGGTCTTGGTGTATATAGTCTTTTGGCATTTCTCTCTCTCTCTGTATGCATGTGTTTAATCTCTCTCTGTGTGTGTTTAATTTATAGAATATAGATTCACACTATACATAATATTTTTCTTAAATTCTGTTGTGTGTTTTTAAAATTGAGCTAGCCAAGTGTGGTGACACACACCTGTTATCCCAGAGACTTGGGAGGCTGAAGCAGGAGGATCACAAGTTCAAGGCCAGCCTTGACAACTTAGTGAGATCTCAAGACCTCCTCTCAAAATGAAAAAATAAAAATGATGGGGAATGTTACTCTATGATAGTGGTAGAGTGGCACTGGTGGGTTCAATCACCAATACAGAAAAAAAAAGGAGCAATAATTCACATACCATAAAAATTCACCATTTAAAAGTATACATTTCACTGGTTTTTAGTATATTCACTATGTTATACAACCATAACATAACATTTCACCCTAAAAAAAAAGTATCTATTCGTAGTCAGCTCCAATTCCCTCCTTCCCCCATGGCCTAGCAACCAATAATCTACTTATCTACTTTGCATCTTACAGAGTCACCTATTCTGGACATTTCATCTGAATGAAATCTTAAAATATCAGGTCTTTTATGTCCTGTTTTTGTAATTTTGCATAATGTTTTCAAGGCCTATCCATATTGCAGCATGTATTAGTCCTCATTCTTTTTGTTGCTGAATAATACACCTTTCATATGGCTATATCACATTTTCTTTATAATCAGTTAACACACATTTGAGTTATTCCCATTCTGTGGCTATTGTGAGTATTATATTCATGTTCCTATGAACACCTGAGTACAGGTTTTTGTGTGGACATAAATTTTCTTCTTTTCTTTCTAGACAATTTTATAATCACAATCTTTTTTGACATATTTGGAGAATAATACAAGGACTATGTGGTAGCAAAACATAATATTTACTTACATACAGGAAATACATATATAAGTGAATTTTTTTTTGCATGGACTATACATAAACACATGTTTCAATTCTATTTGGTATATACCTATACTGGAATTGCTGTATCATATGACACCTCTATGTTTAACTTTTTGAGGTACTGCCCAGCTGTTTTCCACAGTGGCTGTACCATCTTATGATCCTACCAGCAATGTGTTATGGTTCTGATTTTTCTGTGTCTTTATGGTGTTATTTTCCTTTTGTTTTTGTTTTATCATTATAGCCATGAGTGTGGTATCTCATGGTCTTAATTTGTACTTTCAGTATTCTTTTGCAACATATTTGTAATCCATTTGTTTTATTGATGTTCTATAATTTGTTTAACCAGTTTCTGTTCTTGAACATTTAGACCATTTCCACATATTTTTATTACATTTTTGGTAATTAAATTTCATCAGTATAAGCTTTTGTTTTAATAGATAGATCAAGAAAAAATATGTAATCAGTTTGTTACCTTGTCTTTTTTCTTAGTATTTATTTAATTGTCCCTGAATACTGGTGGCATTTGTGAACTTTGTCATTGCTGAAGGCACCCGCTGTACAGAACACACAATCAGCTGTGGTGTCTAGCCAGAAAGGCTTGATAACTAAAATTAGACATGTGGAGTCTGGTTAGAGGCAAAGGGAAAAAACAGGAATATATTGGATCAGCTCTGATATGAGGCGAGGAATGTGGGAGGTGGTTTCAGGGTCTGATGTCTTTCTTATGTTGAAGTCTTAAAGATAAATCAGGCATTGGTGCTCAAGCTGCACTCTGGTACATTCTGTGCTGCAGAGGAAAGTGCATTTCTTGGCTATGAGACAGCAGGGACTTGATCTTCCGAAGCTCAAATTCCCATGTCGAGAAACTGACCTACAAACCCAGAAGTACAGGGTCTCAGTGATTTCTGCAAAATACTCTGTGGCAGATAATTAAGACAGTTTCTTATTCTGGTCCAGTTACTTCATTTGTAAAAGAGTATTAATAATCATCTGCCCAAACTTTCATAAGGGTTTTTTTTTGTTTTTTTTTAAATTTTTTATTTTTGAACAACCTTACAAGATTTTAACAAAATAATATAAAATGTGTATAAAATGTGAATATATTCTGGATATTGCAATTATCCCCAGGAGTGCCCCCCCATTACCCTCCCTTATCCCTCCCTTCCCCTTCCCATTATAACTCTAAAAAAGTATTAGATTGTAAAGCATTACATCTTATC
>PVKS010011539.1:0-56355 GCA_004027875.1 Aplodontia rufa | reverse complement strand
CATTATTTATTATAGCAATAATGCTGGAATCTAAATTTTCAACAATAGCAAAATGATTTTATAAATCATGTTCTGATCACTCAGCGGGGAATTCTGTGGCCTTCAAAATTGTCCTTGTAAAGAGTTCTGCTTGTGACAGAAATTAAAAACGTATGGTAAGTAAAAATGATATAAAATTGTACATAGACTGCGATCAAAGTTTTATGTTTTTAAATAAGAAGAATGGGGACTTCTGGTCCCCCAAGATCCTCCGCTTCTCCCTCTTAACCATTAACAGTCCTGGACATAAAAGAGCAAGTGGTTGGGGAGACTGAAAGGGAAAGGAAGACCGTGGCTCCCTGGGTGTCTCAGAATCTGAGGGTGAAATGATAAATTTTTCTGGGTTTCCTTATTGCTTCCCATATATCCAAGTCAGGGTATATATCTCCTGAATTTTTTACAAGCACTGATAAAATAAACTCCAAGAAAGAGACTGTTCCTGCTAGGTGAAGGACCAGGAAGATGGTAGCCTAACAGGAAATCGCTTTGGCAATATTCACTCCACATCAGTTAGACACAAGAAAGAAATCTAACTACTCTCCCAACCCCTCCCTACCAACAACTTCAGCAGGTCTAGCAGGGAGCTCGTCTTCCGTTTTACCCCTGACCCATGGTAGGCAGAACCCAGTGGTAGCTATCCCAGTTCCCCACCCAGTGATGTCTCATCCTTCAGTGCCCCAAAGGGACTGCATGGGAAGCTGAGCCCCCCCCCTCACTTGACATCAATAGAATGAAGTGACATGAATTTGCCGAATCTGAACAACAGAGAATTTAAAAATGAACAGAATCCTTGAGACCTGTATAACAATAACAAAAGAACTAGCATTTGGTGGTTCCATTCCACCTTTTGAGGAAACTCTATATTGTTTCCCAAAGTGGTAGTACCAATTTGCAGTCCTGCAAGCAATGTATAAGTCTACCTTATTCCCCACATCCATGCCAGAAATTATTATTTTAATTCTTTTTTTTTTTAAGAGAGAGGGACAGATAGAGAGAGAAACAATTTTATTTGGTTTTTCATATGGCTTTCGTTGCTCCGAGACTTTGTTGTGTATGTGGTGCTGGGGTTTGAACTTGCATACTCGCACATGCCGGGCAAGCGCCATATCCACCAAGTCACCGCTCCAGCCCCAATATTATTTGAATTCTTTTGGTCACCATTTTGACTTGAGTGAGATGAAATCTCAGTGTAGTTTTGATTTGCATTTTCCTAATTGCTAAAGATGTAAGCATCTTTTCATGCATTTGTTGGCCACTTGTGTTTCTTCCTTTCAGAAATGTCTATTGAAATATTTTACCCAATTATTAATCAGATTATTTATTGTTGCTTTATTGGTGTTAAATTTTTTGAGTTCTTTATACATGATGAATATCAATCAGAAGAGTAGCTGGCAAAGATTTTCTCCCATTCTGTAGGCTCTTTTTCACACCCTTAATTGTTTCCTTTGCTGTGCAGAAGCTTTTTTAATTTTATGCCATTCCACTAGCTATCCCACTCCTTGATATTTACCCAAAAGAACTAAAATCAGCATACTACAATGATGTATGCATATCAGGGTTTATAGCAGTGCAATAGCCAAGCTATGGAACTAGCCTGGAAGCCTGTCACCAGACAAATGGATGAAGAAAATGCAGCATGTATACACAACAGTGTTTTATTCAGCTATGAAGAAGAACAAAATTATGTCATTTGCTGGCAAATAGATGGAACTGGAGAACATCAAACAGTGAAATAAGCCAGACTCAGAAAGTCAAAGGTCAAATGTTTTGTTTCGTATGTGAAACTAGAGAGAGTGTGGGGGGTGTAAAAAAAATGATCTCATGAAAATAGAAGGGAGAGCAATAGAGTAGAGAAGAGGATCAAGGAGGGAGGAGGAGAGGAGACGGGGAAGCACTGGGGAATGAAAACCACCAAACGACGCCATGTCCATGTGTGAGCATACAAATCTTCTCTACATGTATGTCTGTGTCTACATAGATGTAGATATGCAATGCACTAACTCAAATGACAATAGTAGAAATAAAACAGTGGTGTGGAGGAAGCAGATATGGGGAAAGAAAGAGGGGAGGGAATGCAAAGACTAGGGATGAGATGGATTAGATTATGTCTGTATGAATATAGTGTAATGAATTGCACTATTAAGTATAAATGTAATGCCCCATAAAAGAAGAGAACTAGTGTTTGTAGCCTCAATCTCATAAAGAGAGGAAAGAGGGACTGAGAATGAACAAGAACTCAAAAAAAAAAAAAATCCAAACTTGTTGAAAGTTGTATGACTGCAGATCTAAGCACTGAGTAGACCCCAGAAGGATCAAATCCAAAGAAATTATCCTCATGATGCACTGTAATTAAACTCCTCAAAAATAAAGTAAAAAAATTCCTGAAAGTAGGTAGAAATGGTGCATAAATTAAAGGGGGACACCAATTCACGTAGCAGCAGATTTCTCATCTGAAATCATGGATGTTAGAAGGAAGTGGCACAGCATTTTCAATTACTGCAAGAAAAGAACAATCAATGAAAAATTCTGTACAATGGAAACATATTTCCAGATTGAAGGAGAGATAAAGACATTGTCAGATTAAGGAAAACCAAGAGAATTTTTTGCTGGAAAATCTGCCCTTAAAATGTGGCTAAGGGGCTAAGGATGTAGCTGTGTGGTACAGTGATTGCTTAGTACACAAGAGGCCCTGGGTTCTATACCCAGTACAATGTGTGCACACAAAGTGGCTAAAGAAAATTCCGGTGGAGAACAGAAAATGATAATGGAAGAAAGCTTAGAACTTCAGAAGGAAGAGAATGCTGAAATAGATAGGGGGAAGTATAATATGCTATCCCTTCTCGTCATGGGATCTATAAATTATATTTGAGACAATAATTAAAACACCTTGTGATGTATTTCTCAATGTATATAGAGAAAATAGTTTCATAATCACATTTTAAAAATGGGGAGTGTAAAGACTCCCAAATGGATGTAAAATTTCAGAGGGAGGGAGGGGAGAGAAAGAGAGAGAACAAATGTAACCCCTAATTGAAGACTTAAACATAGCACCCTCAGCTGGTGGCAGAACTACCAGACAGAAAATCAGAAAGGATATGGAAGAACTGAACACATTTGAGCAGTGGGACTTAATTAACATACACAGAATAGACTACCTAGACTACGTTATAAGAACAGAATATGTGCTTTTCAAGTACTCACCCATGTAACCTGGGCCAACTGTATCCTGGGCCATGAAATAAACCTCAATATGTGTGTGTGCGTGCGTGCGTGTGCGTGTGTGTGTGTGTGTGTGTGTGTGTAGTACCATTGATACTTAGTCAACTGAGCCACATCCCCAGCCTTTTTTTTATTTTTTTATTTTGAGATAGGGTCTTGCTAAGTTGCTTAAGGTCTTGGTAAGTTGCTGAGACTGGCTTTGAACTTGTGATCCTCCTGCCTCAGCCTCCAAGCTGCCGGGATTACAGGCATGTGCCATTGTGCCTGGCAAGAATATATTTTCTGACCCTAATAGAATAAAACTAAAAATTAATAACAGAAAGACAAAAGGAATGTTTCTAAGTACCTAAGAGTAAAGTAACTCATTTTAAAAATAGTCTTGAGGCAAAATAAGTCTCAAAGGAATTTTAAAAATATATAGAAATGAGTAAAACTGACAACACAACATATCAAAATATGTGGGATGCAGACGAAACAGTAACAAGAAGGAGATTCATAGCACCAAATGCTTACTTTAGAAAAAAGACAAGTCTCAAAGCAACCATCTGAGTTTCAACCTCAAAAAAAAAAAAAAAAAGCAAATGAAATGAAGAGGAAAATAAATACAAACCAAAGACAGTAAAGTGTACAATAAAGATAAGAACATAAATCAATGGAATGGTAATGATAAATGATCCAAAGACTCAAATTGCCAATATCAGAAATGAAATAATATGTATTCCTAGAGATCCTATATTAAAAGAATAACGAGAAAATACTAGAGAATAGCATTCATAAATTTGACAACTTGGAAATGGACTGGGATTCCTCAAAACCACCTACTGCTCAAACTCAGCAATATTGAAATAAACAACCTGAACTATCCTATAATGTTAAAGTAATTCAATTTTATTAATAATAAAAAAGCTCCTGAAAAAGAAATTCAGAGGTCTAGGTTTAGCTGGAGAATTCTAGCAAACATAAGAAATTTTAAGCAGTCTCTTCCAGAAAATAGGAGAGAACATTTTAGGGGCTGGAATTACCCTGATACTAAAAGTAGACAAAGACAATTCAAAAAAGGCAAAACTAATACCAGTATCTCTCATGAGCTTAGATACCAAAATCCTCAATAAAACATTAGCAAGTTGAATCTGACAATGTATAAAATGAAATGTATGCCATAACGTAGTGGAATTTTTTTTCTGGTATGCAAGGTTGTTTCAATATTTGAAAGTCAACCAAATGCAATTCACTATGTCAACACATTAAAGAGTAATAAGTCATGATAATGTCACTTTACACAGAAAATATATTTGGCAAAATCTTTCATGACAAAACTCTCAGTAAACTAGGAAATAAGAGAATTTCCTCAACCTAATTAAAAGTATGTACAAAAATTATTGCTAGCATCATGGTTAGTGGTAAAACACTGAGTAATTTCCCTCCAAAATCAGAAGGAGGAGGAGGAGGAGGAGGAGAAGGAGGAAGAGGGGAAGGGGAATGAGAAGGAGGAAGGGAAGGAGGAGAAGAAGGAGGAGGAGGAAGAAGGAAGAAGGAAGAAGAAGAGGAAGAAGGAGGAAGAGGAAGGAAGAAGAGGAAGAAGAAGGAGGAGAAGGAAGAAGAAGAAGGAGGAGGAGGAGGAGGAAGAAGAAGGAAGAAGAAGAGAGGGAGAGGGAGAAGAGGAAGAAGAGGAAGAAGGCGAAGAAAAAGCAATGGCTGGAAGGTCTGCTGTTACTACCACTGTTATAAACATAGTGCTGGAAGTCTTAATCAGTGCAATAAGGCAAGAAAAATTAACAAAATATTTGAGATTAGAAAGGAAGAAATAAAAAAATCCCTATATGCCAGTTATATGATGATTACATTGTCTACATGTTAAAATCCCAAAGAATGTTCAAAAAAACTACTAGAACTGAGTTCAAGATAAAGATTGTTATACAAAAATCAATCATATTTTATATACTAAACATGTTCATGTAGAAAATGAAATAAAAACCCAATTATCATTTATAGTTGTTCCAAATAAAATGCAATGCCTAGGCCTAAATTTAACACATGTATAAGATCTATATGCTAAAAATTACATCTTCTGATGAAAGACATCAAGGAGGACCTAAACAGGTGGAGAGACATATTATGTTCATGGATTAGAAAGCTCTGTGTAGAAAAAATGTCAGTTTTCTCCAAACTGATCTATAGATTTAGTGTAATTTCTGAAATAACAAAAAAAGATTTTGGGGGGAGTGTCCCAGGGATGCTTAACCAATATCCCCAGCCATTTTTACATTTTGTTTTGAGACTGTCTCACTAAATTGCTTAGGACCTCCCTAAATTGCTAAGGCTGGTTTGAACTTGCAGTCCTCCTGCCTCAGCTTCCCGAGTTGCTGGGATTACAGGTGTGCACCACTGCATCCAACACAAAAAGAGATATTTGTGGACTTGGATAAGCTTATTCTAAAACTTACATGAAAAGGCACAATACCTATAATAACTAAAATAAAATTCTGGGAAATAAGAACCAAGTGAGAAGAATTACTGTGTCCCATATTGAGGCTCAGTAGATAATTATAGAAATCTGTAGTGTGGGATGAAGAGATTAAACATGTGGATAAATGGAACGGAATAGAGAACCCAGAAATGAGTCCATGCACATGTGCCTTGCTGATTTTATTTAAAAATTGCTCTTTCACCTTGCATGAGAATCAAATCAAAGTGGATCAAGGAGCTAGGAATTAAACCAGCTACCTTGCAACTGATGGAAGACAAATTAGGTCCAAAGCAAAGACTTTCTCAACATGTCTCCTAAACTGAAGGAAGTAAAGTAAAAAATCAGTGAATGGGATGTCGTAAAGCTAAAAAGCTTTTGCACTACCAAGGAAACAATCAAATTAGTCAAGAGGTTTCCTACAGAATCGGAGAGAATCATGGACTGTGATTCTTCTGACAGGGGTCTCATATCCAGTATCTACAAAATCCTCAAAAATCTCAACTTCAAAAACACAAACAACCCAATCAATAAATGAGCCAAAGAACTAAATAGAAACTTCTCAACAGAGGACATTGATCAGGCCAATGAATACATGAGAAAGTTCTCTAAATCACTAGTAATTAGAGAAGTGCAAATCAAAACTACTTTAAGTAGTAATGGCAAAAATGAAGAAACTAAACAATAATAGATGCTGGAGGGATTGTGGAGAGATAGGCACACTAGTACACTATTGATGGAACTGCAGACTGGTACAGCCCCTCCGGATAGCAGTGTAGAGAATACTCAAAAAACTAGGGATGAGCCCACCATCTGATCCAGCTATTCCTCTACTGGGTATTTTTCCAGGGGACTTAGAATCAGCACATTACAGCGACACAGTGAAATCAATGTTCATAGCACCTCAATTTACAATAGCTAAATTATGGAAATAACCCAGATGTCCCTCACTGGATGAATGGATTCATGGAGTTTTACTCAGCAATTAGAAACAATGATATTGCAGCCTTTGAAGGCAAATGGATGGCTATGAAAAAAATCATGGTGAGTGAAGTCAGCATAACCCAGAGAACCAGGGGTCGAATGTCTTCACTCATCTGTGAAGGCTGGAGCTAGACCCTGGCCATTGAGAAAGGTGGTCAACTCTCATGTATTAAACCCTGAAAAGGCATTCATAGAGATGTACTGGGAAGAAGGGGGGAGGGGAGGAAGAATAAGGGTGGGTAATTGGGGGAGGCCCTGGGGGTAAATCTAATTTTCAGAATATAAATATATTGTATCATTGGAAAAATAAAAAATTAAAATTAAAAAAAATTGCAAAAGCAATTTAATAGATGGAATTTTCAACAAGTAATACTGAGCTAATTGAATACCTGTGGCCAATAAAATTAACCTCAATCTAAGTCTCACACATTGATAAAAAGATTAACTCAAAATGGATTACTGACTTAAAAGTAACTTGTAAAATTATAGAACATTTAGAAGAAAATATAGAGCAAAATTCTAAGATCAGTGATGGTGGTGGTGGGGGCACCTTTTAAACATAGTATCAAAAGTACAATTCATAACAGGGAAAATTAATCAACTGAATTTCATCAAAGTTAAAAGTTTTCCTGTGAAAGAGCCTGTGAAGTTTTTAATTGTTGAATCTTGAGAGTTCTTTGTATATGCTAGACCCAAGTCCTTTGTCAGACATGTCACTGCAACTATGTTCTCCCTGCCTGTTGCTTTTCTCTGGTTAATTCCCGGAGGATGGAAAGCATAGAGTGGAACTCATGGATCAAGCAGGTGGAGCCAGCTGGAGATGGAGTTGTTTCTCCTGGCTGACTCTGAAGAGAAGTTGGCCTGCAGGGACTGAGACCAGCTGGGGCAGAAAGTGGGGCATTTCCATTAAGGTCTGCAGCTTCCCACATCGTAGTCCCATCTGACTATGCAAGCGGGTCCGCCACATCTCCTGACACCTGCTCTGGAAAGAACGCTCAAGCCCAGGGAGGCCTGCGACCCCTCAAGACAGGATTGCTAGGGGCATTCACCTACATATGGGCGGGGTCAGCCTGCTGCTCCCCATCAGGGGACAGCAGTGGTAGGAAACCTGCCCATGTGCACTGTTGGGCTCCCATGGTTTTCAGGAACCCCGGCATCCAGAACTGGTGCCAATATTGTGACGGGGCAGGCTTCCTCTTGTGGGTTGGAATCCACCCGCCCTGGGGAGACTGCCCTTCTCTGCACTGGAT
Organism: Aplodontia rufa; assembly: GCA_004027875.1. Lineage (NCBI taxonomy): Eukaryota > Metazoa > Chordata > Mammalia > Rodentia > Aplodontiidae > Aplodontia > Aplodontia rufa. Next base: position 48,399 of record PVKS010011539.1, on the reverse strand, counting down.
TATCCTAACGGAAGTGGAGAGGGAAATGTGAGGAGACTAGAGGCAGAGACTGGTGAGTGAGGTTGCATACAGGGCTTGCACCTCCCACCCTGAAAGTGAAACTGTCGCCAACCTAAAGCTCCCAAGGCGTGGTGGCTGCTGGTCCACGGTGAGGAGCGATGTGCTGTCCTTTAAGCCAGATGGAAGGGTATTTGACCTTTTCATTATTTCCCAGGGCAGAGGTTGTAAGCCCTTGGTGAAATTTAATTCCACCCTCCACCAAATCCAATTATGACCTGCACCCATGAAATCCCATTTTAAATGTCTTCAGCTTCATTAGAGATACATCAAGACAGGTCCCGTTATAATCCATTTTGGCAGATCTCCTAAAGAATGCCATTCAGGGGCTGGGGTGGTGCCTCAGCGGTTACAGTGCTTGCCTGGCATGTGTGAGGATAAGGGTTCAAACCGAAGCACCACATATGCAACAAAGTGTCAGAGCAATGAAAGCCACATGAAAAACTAAATAAAATCAATTCTCTCTTTCTCTCTCATTGTCCCTCTTTCTTAAAAAAAAAAAAAAAAGCCAATCAGAGACTGTGCTTGTATTTTTCATCACCCTGCATTGAAAATATGCAAAAATGCAAATGACCTGCAGTTACCTTGCTTAATGACCAAGCAGGGGCACCCTCGGCTGCCTAGTCAGGGTGGCTTCTGTTGTACAGACTTCTGTCTCAGAGCTGCTGATAACAAGTTTGTGTGCTTCCTGGCTTGAAGCCTGATGTCCTCAGAGTAAAGAAAACTTCTTCACGAAAGTGAGCCCTGGGTCATTTCAGTGCCAGGCTGTGACAGGCAGCCATGAGAACAAAACCTCTGGTACTTTTCCCATGTTTAAAACTCCAGCCCTTAGACTTAGCCCAGTGTTGGACAGGACAGGCCTTTCCTGCAGGGATGGAGCAGGTCAGTCTTCCTTCCCAGCCTGAGCTGCAGCGTGAAGCAGGCCCGCAGGGGCCTAGCAAGTAGTAATGGTATGTTAGCTGTTCATCTTCTGTAGTTCTATTAAACTTGAACTGAAGGGGCAGAAGGGGAGGAAAAAAAAAAAAAAACCCAACTTGTTAACTGATTTTCTGTAAGAAAGCAGATTCTATAGGGACTTCAGAACCTTGAGGGTATTTTCCTAAAGATACTCAGAGAATGAAATATTAAGCATCAGATAGTTTTGTTTTATTTTTCTTGTTTCCAGCATTTACAATGAAAAATTTCAAACAAAGTTCAAGACAAAAGTTGGGAGACTAGCACAATAAAAATCTGGGCCCACCTGGCTTCAAATCACAGGTCAACACTTTGTCATTAAAATCTCTACTTTCTTACCATCTATGCATGTGTGTGTGTGTGTGTGTGTGTGTGTGTGTGTGTGTGTGTGTGTATTGTGTGTGTCTGTGTATGCATACATATATAAAACCATTTAAAAGTGTATTGTAGATGTCAAGAGACTTCATCCCTAACAATGTTAGCATTTGTGTTCTAAAATTAAGGGCCTTTTCTTATTAAAACCATAATACCATCATCATACCCAAAAAAACTGAACAATAATTCCATATTTGATCAGGCATGAGGAAAGAAGGAGCACAGTGGACAAACGGAACAAGAGATGGTATTGCATCCTAAACAAGAAAGAGAAAGAGGAGCCAAATCCAGAAAACTGCCAGCTGAAGATCAGGAAGTCCAAGGGCAAGGGAATAAAAGGGCAAGAGATGTGGATGATTGGTCCAAAAAAATCTATGGCATTCATGAGAGGGGAGAGGAGAACATAGAAATGCAGGCAAAATCAGAGGTGTAAATACAGGAAGTTTCCCAGATCTGGAGAAAGGCACAAGCCTTGAGTTTGGTGGAACCCCCTGGAAAAGCCTGGAGAGTTTTGTAACATCTAGGAAGGACAAAGAAGGACCCCAAAGCCTCAGACTGAGACAATGTTAGGCTAGTTAGGGGAAAGCTGGATTGACCCCAGGCCACAGCAGCCATGCTGAAGAATGGGTGAGCACTTCTCGGCTCTAATGGACCGGGGAATCTTGCACAAGTTTGGATTTTGGGGTGGGGGAACTGTGTGTTGCCAGCAAACACCTTGCTGGTGCCCCGAAGCTGCTGTTCTAGGACCATACTGTCGGGGCAAGGGCTAGAAAAATAACATTTAGAATACTGAAGGAAGTTATCTCAAATGTAAACTTTCATAGCTGCTGGATTGCCAATGAAATATGAGGCCAAATAAAGGCAGATCTTCAAATGCTCATGCATTTTCTGAAACATATTACTCACAGAGGAATTGCAGAAAAGTGGGAAAGGAATTAAGAGTTTATATATTCATTTGAAAATGAATGTGTATTAGTTGTGCCTATTAATGGGGTTTGGTGTAGTATTTCAATACGTGCATAGGGTGTGCACTGATCACATCCAGTCTTCCTTTATCCACCCCCTTCCAAACCCCGAGTAATCGCTGTTCTACATTCGGATCAATTTAATTATTTTTAGTGTCTATGTATGGGAGAGAACACATACTACTTCTCTTTCTGTGGCTGGCTTATTTCGCTGAATAAAGTGTTCTTCAATCCCATCGTTTTTGTTGCAAATGACAGTGTTCATCTTCTTTAACGCTGAATATTATTCCTTGCGTGTGTGTGTGTGTGTGTGTGTGTGTGTCTGTGTGTTTCAATCCGATAATTCATAGGCTGATTCCATATTTTAGCTGTTGCGAACAGTGCTGCCATAAACATGGGTGTGTAGTTATCTTTTTGGTACACTGATTTCACTTTGCTTTGGATATACACCCAGAAAAGGGATAGTTGGATCATATGGAAGATGTATTTTTAATATTTTGCGGAACCTTCTTGCTGCTCTCCATAGTGGATGTGCTAATTTACATCCCCACCAACAGTGTGAGAGAGTTCTTTTTTCTCCACATTGTCGTCCGCATTTGTTCTTTATTTTTTGACAGAAGCCATTCTAGCTGGGGTGAGATAATAATCTCATGGTAGTTTTGATTTGCATTTCCCTGATGATCAATGATATCAAGCATTTTTATATATTTGAAAGCTGTTTTCATTTCTTCCTTTGAGAAGTGTCTATTCAGATTTTTCCCCATGTTTAACTATATTACTCATTTTTGTTAAGTGTTTGGAATTCCTTCTTTGTTCCGGATATGACTTCTTTTTCTGACAAATAGAAATTATATTCTCTTGCTCTGTGGGTTGTTTCTATATTCTGTTGACTGTTACCTTTGCTCGATAGAAGGTTTCTAGTTCGATGTAATCCCATTTCTGTATTTTCCCTTTTTGTTCCTGTGCTTTGGGGGTTACATCCAATAATAATTGTTGTCTATATGGATGGCTTGAAGTCTCTCTGTGTTTTCTTATGATAGTTTCAGGATTTGTAGTTAGGCCTTTGATCCATTTTGAGTTGGTTTTTGTACAGTGTGAAAGAGAGGGGTCAAAATATCTCTGTTTGTAGATGACATGATTCTATACATACAAAAAACTTAAGACTCCACCAGAAGATCATTAGAACTAATTAACAAATTCAGCAAAGCTGCAGTACATTCAAAAATCAGTAGCATTTTATACACTCATAATGAGATTGCTGAGAAAGAAAACCTGAAAACAACTCCATTCACAATAGCTACAAAAAATAAAAATAAAACCAACAAAATACCTAGGAATAAATTTAACAAATGAAGTGAAATCTTTCCATGAAAATTATAAAACACTGAGGAGAAATAATGAAGAAGAAATACAAAAAAGAGAAAGACCTCCCACATTCATGGATTGGCAAAATTAATATTGATGAAATGCCCGTGCAGTTCAAAGCAATTTGCAGGTTTGGTGAAATCTGCATCAGAGCTAGAAAAACAATGCTAAAATCCATATGGAAGCCAAGATACCCTTACACACCCAAGCAAACTTGAACAAAAAGAACAAATCTGGGGACGTCAGGATCGTATTTTACACAGCAATTAGAAACAATGATATTGCAGCCTTTGAAGGTAAACGGATGGCTATGGAAGAAATTATGCTGAGTAAAATCAGCTTAACCCAGAGAACCAAGAGTCAAATGTCTCCACTCATCTGTGGAGGCTGGAGCTAAACCCTGGCCATTGAGAAAGGAGGTCTATTATCATGTGTTAAATCCAGATAAGGTGTATTGTTACACAACCTAATACTTCTTTAGAGATATTGTGGGAAGGGGAAGGGAGGGATAAGGGTGGGTAACTGAAGGGCACTCCTGGGGTAAATCTAATCTCCAGAATTATTATACATTTTATATTATTTTGTTAAAAACTTGTATAGTTGTTCAAAAAATAAATTTCTCAATAAAAAAAAGAAAAGAAAATAGTTAATCTCATTCTGTTAATCCTTCAATGCAGTGTACATTATTAATTTTCCTTAATTTTGAGCTTTTGTTTTGTCAGATATTAACTCATTTTATTTTTAAAAAGTTTAATAATGGTAAAATATATTGTTTGTATGATTTATACAAATGTACTTATAAATATTAAACAAATGATAATTTTACATCAAGTTCTAGAATTGTTTCAGTTAAAAAATAAAACACACTGCTTTTTTCAGGAAAAAAAAAAGTTGGGGACATCAGGTCAAGACACCTGACTTCAAAACCTCCCACACAGCCCCAGTAACTAACTAAAACAGCATGGTGCTGGGATCGAAATAGACACCTATGTCGATGGAACAACTAACCAAAACTAAACCCGTGCACCTACTGCCAAGCAATTCCCAACAAAGGCGCCCAAGACAGACACTGGAAGAGGGACAGTCTCTTTGATAAATGAGCTGGGGAAATGGGACAGCCACACACTGAAGGAGTGAAGAGGTTAAGAGACAAGCAGGCTTTCTGGAGCTGACCTAACAAGGGTCTGGGGAGGAAACCCCTGGCTCGTGGCCACATGGTAACACAACACAATGAGTCCGATAGGAACCGGAAGGCAGAGGAGTCAGGAGAATGGCTCTGAGAAGGAAGTGGTTGCCGATCAACAGATCAGATAACACGATTACGAAGCAGGAGGGTTTCAGTGGATGATGGAAAAGGAGCCAGGGTCTTCTTGAAACGAGAGAAAGAAAAGCCCACTACGACTCCAGGGAAAATAGAGGCACTCAAAAAAAACCCTGCTCCAACCACAGAGGAAACTAAAACAGGACATGAGAATCTATTTGACCTTGACCCTTGGAGGCTTCTTTCATCAGAACAACTACCGAAAACTGGAGTGGGCCACTGGACACAAGGGGTTGGGCTGGAGACTGTTACTCTTTATGTATAGCCATTTAATTTGGTTTTGATTTTTTAAAAAAATCAAGAGTATTTGAAGCCATTAAAACATAGTCCCTCTCTTAAATATAAAAAGTTGGGGAGGGAGGAGAAGGAATGAAGAGTAAGAAAGAAAGAAGGACAAAGCCCAGTGAAACACACACAAGTCTTAAAACATTAACCCTCTCTTTCCACCATTGTGAAGAACCCGAAATTCCCCTGATGAGCAGGATACTGGGTGCTGCGGTGAATCAGGGATCAATGGGATTATGGCATTGAACAAGGACAGGACCTTGGGCTGAAGAACTAAGAATGCCTCTGCATCACGAAGACAGCACAGCAATCCAGAGAGAATATTCTTTCTATTTCAGTTTTTATTTAGTTATTTATTTTTATTTGTTGGACGTAGTCTTACTTATTGGAGGGAATTGTGGTTACATATTCATGCATACGTGGATATTGACATAGTGAGATAATAAGTTAAGGTTGATTCTAGACCAGGATCTATCCCCTTCATCCATTCCCCGTGTCTCCTCTGTAATCCCACCATACTATAGTTTGAAATGAACATATGCAAGTATAATAATTGTTGACATTTCTGAGTTTCTCTGCCTGCCTGTGTATAGCTAGGCTTCTAAAGGGAGTCGAGTGTTCCTAATTGTATTAATAACCCTCCATGTCCTTCCTCCCCTTCCTGCCTCCCTCCCCACCTCCACCTTCATAGGTATGGTTCCCCCAGCTTATATGAAATTTCAACCATGATGAGTTTGTTACTTAAACTCAACTGACTATCATCCTGTCTTAGGTTTTATTCTAGCTTCCACATATAAGAGAAAACATTTGGCTCTTAGGTCTCTGAGTTTGGGATATTTTACTCAGCATATTTTTTTCAATTTCCATCCATTTGGCTGGAAAAGGTATCTCATCCTCTCTAATAGCAGAGTAGAACTCCATTGTATGTAAATACCAGCCCAGCCCTCTGGCTGCAGGTGAGCGCCAGTGATCAGCAGGTAGAGATGTTGAGATGCCAGGAGAGACATGCAGGTACCCTGAAAACCAGAGGTGAAGGTCAGATCCACCCAGATGCTTGGGCAGGAGGCGTGAGATCCAGAAGGTTATGAGTGGCAGCTCTGCACCCTGAACGGTCAGCTGCCCCCCTCTCTGCTGGCCTTCTGGAGGGCTGGGCCTGCCTGAGCCAGCAGAGCCCAGGAAAAGGAGTTCAAGGCCTGCACATGGGAAGCGTCACCCCTAGGTACCTGTAATGATTGCAGAAAAAATTAGGGAGAGGTGAGGGGTGTGTGAAGTGAGGCTAGGGAGGCACACAGAGCCTTGGTTGGTGTGCTGGGGACTGAGGCTCAAGCTACCAGAGTGGTGTTGCCCAGGCTCTGGGAGGAAAAGGGCTTGAAAGTCCGTCTGGAGGGTAGAATTGATGGAAAGCATTTCCAAAATGTGAACATTCGATTTGGGAATTTGGAGGGACTTTGGGGTGAGCTTTAAAATGCTGACCAAAGTAGTCTGGACACATGTTTATTCTGTTTTTCTCTTTCTGAATCCATTGACCTATATGCAGGAGTGATACTAAGTTTTTTTCAAAACCAGATCTTGCTGCGTCTAAATATTTAAAGGTCCCTTCAAGGACTCCATGTGTGAGCTTTTGGAAAAATGGGAGCCTTCCGCCTCTGGAGCGCTTGCTTACCTTTACTGCTCCACTCCACGCCTTCATTTCCTGTGCAAACTGAGTTTTGCAATGGGATCCAGTGAGATCCACGCCCTCCTGACAAGAGTCATTAGTGGTGTGTTTTAATTCTGACAATAATCCAAACAGAAGTAGTCTAAAAGGGGTACGTAGCTCACTTGGATAGGAACCATATAACCAGGAACTCGCTTGGGCGTCCTGGCTTGATCTTTGTCCCTCTGTCCCCTCTTGGCCCCCCAGGGGTGCCTGAAGCCACATGCAGTTCCAATCCTGGATATACTGTGTGTTCCTGTACGTGCACACCCATGAGAAAGCTTAATTTATACATCAGGCACAGTAAGAGCAATAACAGCAACTAAAAGATAATAAGACAATATAGTGATATACTTTAGTAGAAGTTATTTAAAACTTAACTGTTTGTTACTGGAATTTTTTAATTTCATGTTTTTGCACCACCTGGAACCAAATCCGTGGGAAGTGAGACTGTGGGTAGGAGAACTGCTGCGTTTATAAGCCCCTTGGCACCAAATAACATCATCTCAATCGCCGGGAGTCAATGAGGGTAGAAAATGTAGATTTTTGTATAACTAAGAAAAAGTCTTTGTTCCACCCGAGACGATAGCATGTGCGGCTGTGGGGAGGGCTCCAGAGCTGCAGAGAGAAGTGGCGGGAGGGGGCCTGTCCCCAGCCACAGAGTCAAGGATCACCCGCTGGGGACCCACACAGAGGGCCAGGTGACTGTTGCAGAGCTATTAGGACTGTTGATCTGAATCTCTCTGGGTCTGTAGTTTCACTTGTATTTAATTTCATAGTTTATAGTTGAACAAGAGTCATAAACATAAGGTGTTTATATCTGGTTCAACACTAATTTGAAACAACTTCAGTCTGCATGGGGGAGGGCTTCCTTCCTTCGGGGGAGTTTCTGGTTTCTCAGGTTGCAGAAAACTTCATGGGATCTTTTTCTCCTTGCCACTTATTTATTCTGTTGCTGATTTAAAACTTCAGTTACTTTTTCTTTTCAACATGATTTTTTTTAAAGAGAGAAGGACAGAGAGAGCGCTAGACAGAGTTTTTCACATGGCTTTTGTTGCTCTGACACTTAGTTGTGTACGTGGGTGCTGGGGTTTGAACCCGTGTACTCGTGCATGCTGGGCAAGCACCGCAACTTCTACCACTGCTCCAGCCCAAGATTTTTTTAAAAGTACACTTGGAGCATCTTTTCAACTGTCCTGGAAAGTTGGGTGGTGTTGTGATTGTGGCCAGGGCTTGGGTGTCAGGAGGGGACTGACACATACATGCTCCCTTACCCCAAGAACTTGCTGGAAGTGAGAGGGAGTGGGGAGGGACAGAGCTGGGGTCAGGAAGCCACCCTGGGTGGGTGTGCACATCAGCTTGGAGGAGTTCAGTGTGGGCCCATTTGCTTCCTCAGGACACACTTATCACACCCGGGTAACAAGGATAAAATCATCAGAACACCGGTCATCCTCCATGGGGACCCCAGTCCAGCTTGGTGGCTCTCCGCCCTTCAGGCCCAAGCCTCTTTCTGGAGGTCAGCTCCACTGAACTGACTCCCAGACTCCTCTTAGCATCTGCTTGGGCTCCTTGGAAGAGGCCCACACCAAGGCCATCAGATCGCTTGCCTTCCCGGCTAGGAGGGCTCTAAATTACTGCACCTGTCCTGGGAGGCTCAGAACAGAGGGGACCTGAACAGAGGGTCTGCATCCCCTGGCAAGAGGGCTGCTGCAGCTGCCCAGCTCCACGGAGCTGCCCAGGAGGGAGCTCCCAGCATTTCCATTGTGCCAAGGGGAGCACACTGGTGTTAATGGGAAAGAGTTGGGCTGGAGCGGTGGCTCAGCGGTTACAGCACTTACCTGGCATGTGCGAGGACACAGGTTCAAACCCCAGCACCACGTACACAATGAAGTGTTGGAGCAGCAAAAGTCACATGAAAAACTAAATAAAATTGATTCTCTCTTTCTCTGTCACCATCCCTCTCTCTTAAAAACAAGGGTGGGGGGAATAGCTAAGGGGCAGGGGCAGCCAGGGAATTCACACAAAAGCCACAAATTCATACGAAAGCCACCTGTGGAGGGATGATGTGTGCCCACAGTAGGTGCAGGCCCTCCACCCCAGACTGCTAACCCCCCCAGTGTTTGTACTCTGGACAATTGGCCCTGGAAGCCCCTGGAGATGGCTCTGTGCCCCTGGGGAGAGCGTGTCCCTGTGGAGAGGACCAAGAGTGAGCCTCCCGGGTTCCCCTCCTGCCTTAGGTCCAGCTCATGCCTGGGGGTTCGCCTCTAGTGAATGGAGGAGGACAGTCCCTACTAGAGGCTGCGGAGGTGCTGGAGGCAGGACCATGGGGACAGCAGGCTGTCTAATCCTTGAACCCCAGCCTTGGCTGGCCTCTCTGAGAGCCTGGGCCTCCCCTGTAAGATGGGGCACATCATACCTTGTGGGGTTGTGTTAATTGTTACCAACAACTCGGTCCTTGTCCCAGTGCCAATCCAATAATGAGGACCTGGTTTTGAGAAAAAGGAAAAACAAGTTTTATTGCTTTGCTAGCAAAGGAGAAGCACAGGGACTCCAGTCCCGGAGGCTGTGATTCTGCCCATCAGGGATTTTTTCAAGAGGCAATTCAGGAGTTCTCTGTCCACAGTTATCGTTCACTTGCTGATAGTCATTTCTGAGCCCTTCTGCGGCCATCCCTGAATTGCTTGTTCCTGTGGTGGGTGTGCTCAAGGACAGATAATGCTGCGCAGAATGGGGAGGAAAGGTGACCCTGTTTCCCCTGAGACAAGGGAGAGGGAGGGGAAAGGAAGAAGTGGAAACATTGTTTTTAAAGTAGGTCACAGTTGCCAAGCAGATCCGGAAATGCAAAGCATGAAGTGGACCACTGTCCCTGATCCCTCCCACAGTATGCTGGGCACACATAGGGACAAGTTAAGGCTGAGTTGTGGCACTGGATTCCCAGACACCAGGGCTCAGGACCTGCTCGTGCATGAACCAGCCTGGGCAGCTTCCGGGTGAGGGAGCAGGGTGCTGCCCGCCTGGTGGCTGCGGGAGAGAGCCCCACTCTGTGCAGGAGGACTGCGGAGTGTGGTCCAGGTGTGTGCCTGGGGAAGGAGCAGAGGAAAGACCCACGGAAGGGACAAGGGCCTGGCAGAATTTCTGTGGTCTGTTGCTGCCAACAAACCACCCCAAGCTGCTGGACTTTGAGACGTGACCACCTACAGATTCTGCACGCAGAGGCTCTAGCGAGGGGAACACAAGCCCACCATTATGTGTAACTGTAATGCACCAGGAAAACATGGGGGAAACACTTCACAGGCCCTGTGGTCTCTGTTGCAACCACTCAGCCCTGCCCTCTAGCAGAAAGCAGCCATCCACCATATGCAAATGAGTGGCCTTGGCTGGGTTCCAATAAAACTTTATTCATGGGAGAAAAAAATAGAGGAACTCTAATAAGAAGCAGCAGAGGTGGCCCAGACAGTACCCTTCTGCCCTCTGCATCAGGACCATGAGTCCCTGAGATCTCTTCATACTCCAATGCCCAGCACTGAACTTGGCATACATTAGGTGCAGTTTAGGGGTAGGATTTTTTTTTTTTTTTTGAGAGACAGAGAGAGAGTCAATTTTATTTAGTTTTTCATTTGGTTTGTGTTGCTCTGCACTTCCTTGTGTACGTGGTGCTGGGGTTTGAACCCACATCTTTGTGCCTATGAAGCAAGTGCCATGACCACTGAGCCACCGCTCCAGCCCAAGGGGGTGGGATTATGAAGCCCTTCCACTTCCTGCCATTCTGGTGACTTGCTTAACCTCTAACCCTTTGCTGTCTTATCTGGACCCCAGGATGATTCCATTAACGACCCAAAGTCATCACAGGATTAAATTAGTTATTCCATCTAAAGAGCTTGGAACACAACTCAGCCCTCCTAGGTGCTCAGAGTAAACAGCTGCTGCTGTTCTGTGGTGTCGCTTGAATGAATGAACAAGGAGTAAGCAACTGAGTGAGGCTGAGGGCTCAGATGAGAGCTCCCCTCCTGATCACTCCGGCAGCATGCTCAGCACACAGTAGGGACACAGTTAAGGCTGAGTTGTGACACTGGATTATTAGCTTTTCCCTTGCAACAAACACAGTTCCAGCTTCTGCATGATAAGGTGGTTTGATTCATCCAGGAAGTGCTTACTGGTCCTCAGAGTAGGGGGTGAACTCTCTGCTTGCTGTGCCTTATAGGTGCCACCAAGGGCATGTAGAAACCCCAAGGACGGACGTGTCTTCCTCATCTGTTTAGTCTCCAGTATAGTCAGTATAAACAGAAGGTGACTTGTGCATAGTAGGTGCTTCATAAATGTAGCAAAATGAAGGAAGGAAGCCCCCAAAGAAGTGCTTTTATTTTCAAATTGAGAAGAAACATTGAAAATATAAGTTCAGTTGGGTCCAGATTTAATTTAAAATAGCGACATAAAACTAAACACTCTTGAGTTCAGTTGAATTTTATATGAATTATTCTGAGCCTAAACTCTTTTTTTTTTCTTTGTTTAAAAATCAAATTTGGGGTTGGGGATTTAGCTCAGTGGCAGAGCACTTGCCTAGCACTTGCAAGGCCCTGAGTTAGGTCCTCGGCCCTGAAAAAAATAAAATAAAATCTGTGATTAGGGCCCAGCTATTCCTCAGAGCATCATCCATATTGGTTTATAAGTGAAAAATCTTTCTTATTGTGGACCCTTTTCTCTCCCGTCCTTCCCCTTCCTCCTCCTCCTCCTCCTCCTCCTCCTCTTCTCTCCCCTTCCTTATTTCTTCTAGTTAGAGAATTTTTAAATATTCTCTTTGAAGAAATCTGGCCTTGGCATGTACAGCGTCTGAGAGAAGGAAAGCTGAACTGGAGAACCCACCCACTTGGTCTGTTTTGATCCTCACACCCCTGGGTGACCTTGAGGTGCCCTTTAGTGTTGTAGATATAGCAAATAAAAATATAGGACAACCCCATTATATTTGCGTTTCAGATAAGCAATAAATAATTTTTAGTATATGTCCCATGCAATATTTGGATGAACAAATATTAATAGGGTGCCCCATGTTTCTGTGATGATCCCATTGGAACCCCAGGACAGGGAGTATGACTCGTCCTATGGCTCAGGGGTCCGTGCTTGGTTGACTGCTCTGCTGTCTCTGTCTTGAAATGCTTGCTTAATCGTTTTTTAACAGAAGCCTCCCCATTTCGTTTTGATGGGGTCCCCATTATGTAACTGGCCCTTCCCAGGGCTCCCTGGAGCATGACTTGGGCCCCCAAGCACTCAAGCGCTGCCACTTTGAGCGACTCCCTCATCCACACAGTGTGGCCCCACTGCCTGGCTCTTCCCTGCCGCGGAGTGGCTATCTGGAGCTCTTCCTTAGGAATACTATTTGCTGTTCTAATTGGCTGAGTGTATCTGCCTTGGCAGCAGGCTCTGCTTGCTAGACATTTCAACCCAAGTTTCACCGTGCCTGCACAAACCAGGGACACAGTGTGTAGAAAAGCTAGTGGCCTTGAAAGGCGACTTGACCTAAACAACAACTTTTATTGGTGTTACACAATCAGCGTTGCGTGATGCATATGATATTTATTACAAATGTGGTTTCTGATGTTACCATTCTGCGCAGTTGCTCACACTCATTGCTTCCAAATGTCAGCTGTGGACAGATTCAGTTCCCCCTGCAGAAGGGGCCTTTTTAAAAAGAGAAGACCTGGCACTTCTGACTGCTGTCACCCACAGGTTCTCTTAAGAAAGGGCTCCTGAGCAGGTGTACCAGAAAACAAAGGAACCTCACCCTCAGGACCCAAGAAGTAGCAACAGTCAGACACACCACCCCCGTCCCCTGGAGAAAAAGCCCATGGCAGGTCATCTCAGGGAAATCCGGCACACAGTGGATACCAGCCTTAACTGAGGATGTAATTGCTAGCATTGCCAAAAAAACAAACAAACAAACAAACAAAAACCCTTCATTTTATAAATGGACTATTAAGGTTAATTTTAACTAACAAAAGAGGTACATTTTAACGAATGAAATCTCCAGGACAACTAAAAGATCCCATGAACAAAACTGTTAGTGAATTTCCTGGTATTGATCATCATTACTATTATGTAAAAAATCACCTTTGGTGGGATGTTGGTGGTTAGAGAGAGCTTCCCTGTAATATTTAAATTTTGCAACTTCTTGCAAGTCTCATTATTTAAAATATAAAGTTAAGAAATATACATGCATGCATATCACATATATATGGTATATATACATATATCATATATATATATGCAAGTGTGTGTGTGTGTGTGTGTGTATCACCAATATGTTATATTCAGTAGTACATTTAACATGTAAAAATAAAAAGCAAGTACTTCTTCATTGCAAGCCTGTGTAGGTGCTCCCCATCCGTCAAGTCCTGGATCTACAGATGTTAGCACACAAATCTCAGGGTAGCCGATAGTCTCAGTCACTCACGTCATCTTAATAATCGCTCTGACTTGTCTCGTGACCTAGGAAAGGAGCAAAGACCCCCAACGGGTTATCTGCTTTCTGTGATATTCACCAGGACCCAGTTTCTCTCAAGTTTAGCACCGGAACTTATTGGGTCATTCTGGTTTTAATGCTAATTGGAGTGACTTACATTAGAGGGGTGGACTTGGTGACAAAGGAGAATCTGAAGGGATGGGATGTACCGGATGAGCCGCTAGAAGCAGGAAGGAGACTCTGTCATTAGCTCATTCCAGAGTGGTTCCTCTGCTCCAGATCCCTTGTGGCCTTGTCTGTGGTACCAGGGCAGGCGCTGACCTCCTGAGCTTAGCTTCCAGGTGGCAGGAAAACTACTCATCAAGGAACAAGCGGTGCTCTGTGTCTTCATGGTAGCAGCAGATGTTACCAGGAAGAATAAAGCAAGGGAAAACTATCGAGGTGGGAATCAGAACGCAGTTGCTTCATGCTCAGAATGAGGTTATTTTTATAGGGAGAGGGAGGTAAGAATTGGAGCCCTTATGCCCTTAGTGGATTAGCAAGAACCAAGTGTATGTATGCCAATCCTCGTGATATATTAGTGAAACTGGAATTGACAGCTATAGCATGTTAATTTCAGCTGTAAAGTGGCTGGACTGTCCCCATTCTCCCCACTGTGGGCAGTGTTTGATAGGCACAGTTACTTCGTGTAGTGGTAGCCATAAAAACATTCATGTTCTTTGACCTGTAATTCAGTGGTGTCTAATCCCACGGAGCCGATGCATTCCAAGAGATATTTTTTTAACACTCCCTTTGCTATTCTAAAATGAAATTATGGATCATAAAACCCACCTAGAGACATAGTTTCAAGAATTCAAGGCCATTCTTCAAAGGAAATCAAAGAAAAGTAATTTATAATAAATCAGAAAGAAAAAATCACAGTGAGACCTACCAATGTCTGCATCTGCACACAGAATTACCACCGCAGCCTCAAGGGCAGACTGAAGCTCAGCCTTAAGGACACTTGCAGGTGGGAGCATCGCAGGTCTCCATGGCAACAGGAAAGGAGAGAATGGCCCAGAGCACCTCTTCCTTCATGGGGAGGGGAGTTAAATCCTTGCATGGCCCTGGGACTGGAGTGGCTGACATCTTCCACGTCACTGTCATACCCTGGGCTCTCCAGAGCCTACAACAGGACTCAGGTGTGGTACAGTCCTCTGCTGGTTGACTGTCCCATACACTGCACAGTGTCCACAGAGCTGTCCAGACAAACACACCTTGGCAAGTTTCCAACTCCTAGGAAAGTGGCCCTCAGGAAACCCAGAATGGAAGCTCCTGAGGATTGACTGACCACTGGAGAAAGTCATTTAAAAGGATCAATGGTGTTTTCCAGATATGTTGATGTCAAGGCGTTTGACACTATAAACTTGGAAACAACTCCAGGGTCTTATTGAATTGAAATATTTAATTAGCTGTGATTTATCCAAACAACATTACACAGCCATTATTCAGATAGATAGAATCCTATTTAGCAATGCAAACCAAAGATATCTCATGATAGAGGATTGAGTGGATCACAAGTTCAAAGCCAGCCTCAGCAACTTAGCAAGGCCCTGAGTAACTTAGTGAGAACTTATCTCGAAATCAAAAGGGCTGGGGATGAGGGTCAGTGGTACCCACACACTCCCCAAAAAGAAAGAGAATGAACCAACTCTCTGTTTACTAGTTAATAAATCACCCCAAACGTAGTACTCTGAGACAACAGCTTGTTAGCATGTGATTCTGTGGAACAGCACTTTGGGCTGGGCTCACTCCTGTAGCGGGGTTCATGTGGATGGGCTGGGACAAGGTAGCCCCACTTATGTGACCATCTGTCAACAGAGCCTCCCTGTGCATGAGCGAGCCACGGACTTCTTTGAATGAAAAGCACGCAGTATTTTAGGTCCGAATGATAACTTTAAAGCTGCTGGCAGGGGAGGTTGGCAGAGATGGCTTTATTTGTACATTTTAATACTATTCTCCAAAGGCCTAATTAACCAGAGAATGTCAAAGGCAAATAAGAGAAGAGACCAGCCACCTGATCCACACAAGGCAGGCAGCTTTCATCCGACACGTCAGCTAAAATATTCGGTTCCAGGACCATGTGAGGGGCTGACGCAGGCCAGAGGGGAGCGTTAGTTAGAAGTCAGCCGTGGAGTGGAAGCCGCGGGTAAACACCATGCATTTGCCAGGGGAGCTGGAGGTCTCTGGAAGGAAGAGGTCTTGCATTTGATGTCTTCCAAGGAGTTTGCTGATAGCAAGGCTCAATACACCAGGCAGCAGGCTCTGGAGCTGGGCTGCATCTGTGAGTGACAGGCCGAGGACCAGGTGCATATTGCCCAGGATGTCACTGTCACCTGCTTCAGTATCTTACCATCCAGCCTAGCTTTACAGAGCCTTGCTATGCCCAACTTGCTCTTGACATATACCAAAAATCATGAATATGTGAATCTAATGTTTCTGCAACTATGGGCCAACTTAGGAATTCACCCAATGCCCATTCTGTTCTTTCTCCTCATGTTCCTTCTTTATTTTGTATCCACGAATCCTAACACGTTACAGATTTGAATCCCCAAACCCGGAAAGTAGGTTTTACTTTCTGTTTCACAAATGAGGAAACTGAGGCACGTATTTGCTCAAGGTTCAGTGGCTCATGAATGGCAGAGGTGGAAATTGACCCCACACAGTCTGGTTTCAGGATACATGTGTTCACTGTGTTTGTATTTTAGCATCATCTGTAAGTTCTATAGATTAGGCATAATCTCTGCTGCATCGCTGATTTCCTGTTTTCACTCAATATTTTGTTTCTATGGTTTATCCAAGTCGTCATGTGTGGCTGAGAAGCTTCACAAAATCCCATAATATTCCACCATGGGATATACGGTGATCCGCATACGTCTTCTAATCTCCAGTAGCAGAGGACGTTGGAGTTGCTCCCAGTGTCTTGATATTTTACATAAGGCTGTTATGAGAAATCATGCTTATGTTTTCTGGGGCACACAAGTGAGTTTGTACAGGGCTTTCACCCTTAAGATGATCCAGAGTGAAAACTGTATTTCTCATCACCACGGGCACCCAGTGTCTCCACCTCAGTCACAACTGAAGCAAACGCTCTCGGAAGCAGTGCAGACCTGTCCTGTTTACCCTTGATGCTCTCTGGTGTTTTTAAATTTTATTTATTTATTTATTTATTTATTTATTTTAAAGAGAGAAGGACAGTGAGAGAGAAAGAGAGTAGATGGATTCAAACCCCAGCACCCACGTACACAACTAAGTGTCAGAGCAACGAAAGCCATGTGAAAAACTCAATGAAAATTGATTCATTCATTCTCTCTCTCTTTTTCTCCACTGTCATCCTCTCTTAAAAAATAAAAAAGAAGTAGTTTAACATTTCACTGTCAAAACTATTTGCTGAAAACCTAGGTTGATAGCAGCTCAATTTACAATAGCTAAATTATGGAACCAACCCAGATGCCCCTCACTGGATGAATGGATCCAAAAGCTCTGGTATATACACAATGGAGTTCTACTCAGCTATTAGAAACAATGATATTGCATCTATTGAAGGTAAATGGATGGCATTGGAAGAAATCATGCTGAGTGAAGTTAGCCAAACCCAGAGTTAAGGATCGAATGTTTTCCCTCATTTGTGGTGGCTGGAGCTAAACCCAGGTTTGGGGGGAAAGTAGATAAACTCATGGATTAGAACCATAGAACAAAAATGCAATCTGTTAGTATTTATGGGATGTAATTGTAAGACAATGCTTACGATATATGTATATACTATAAGATATATGTATATACTATAGTCATCTATATAAAAAATGTCCTTCATAGGTATAAGAAAAAAAAGACTATTTGCTGAAGCTTTTGATAGACACCCTTGACTTCCTAAAGAAGCTCCGTTTCTTATTTTCAACACATTTTTGCCATTAGTAGATAATAAATTTTATCAAATGAATTTTCATCTGTTGAAATGACTTATACTCACTCATTCTGTTAATTTGACAAATAACCTCTGTGAGTCTTCTACTGTTGAACCACCTGGCATGCTCGGGAGACACTCAGATTTCTCTGGCTGGGTTTGCGTCTTCGTGATTTCCAGGTCTGACTTGTTGGTATGGGGTGGTTATACTTAGTGGCTCATCAATTTCCATTCTTTTTTGGGGGGGAGGGCGGATTCTGGGGATTGAACCAAGGGGTGCTTAACCACTCAGTCACATCCCCAATCCTTTTTTGTTGTTGTTTTGATTTTGAGACAGGGTCTCCCTAAGTTGCTTAGGGCCTCACTAAGTCGCTGAGTCTGGCTTTGAACTTGTGATCCTCCCGCCTCAGCCCTCTGAGCAGCTAGGATTACAGGCGTGAGCCACCACGCCTGGCATAATTTTCCATTCTTAAACTTCCCTGCTTTAGATTTATGTCAGAGTTTTACTGGTCTCATGGAGCTAGTTTGGAAGTGGTTTCTCATTCTGTGGAAGAATTCAATTATTTGAAAATGATCTGCCCTTGGGGGAATATTTTAAGAGACAGATTTAGCTCAGTTCTTTACTTTAGAACTATTGAGGCTTTTTCCTCCTGTTTCAGGTTTAGTAGTTGTATTTTTGTAGGAATTTATCCATTTGGTTCTGAATGTTTGGGTACAGGATTTTCACGCTATTCTCTGGTTATCTTTTTAACTTCTGCTGAATCTGTGACGACGTCCCCTTTGTCTTTCCTGGTGTTGTCCCCAGTGCCTTCTCCCTTTTCTGCTCCGGTTGCTCAATCTCACCAGATAAATGTTGGCTTATTTATTCTTATTATTATTATCATCATCATTCATACAACCAACTGTTCCCTTTGTTGGTTCTGATGAAAAACATGGAAATACAGTAAATGTTTACATGGGTCCTTTTGTAACCTTTGGGGCGAAGTGACCTTTAGAAGTCCGTAGTCTATCTCTTTTTTCTTTTTCTTTTTTTAATTGCTGCTCAGGTTTCTGTTTATTCAAACCATGGTTCACCTTAAAGCTGGAAAACGTGAGCTCCCCATCCCAGGACTGTTTTGCTGAAGTTTCTCTTAGTTTTACATCTCAATCTGTCCTCACACACTGTGGAAAATCGTTGCATCTTTTTAAAGAATTTCTAGTCCTAAGTGGGAATCGTGGAGCACTGATGGTTTTCTCTTATTAGTTTGAAAATTTTCCAGTAAGGAATTGAAAGACTAGTCCGGTTCTCCACCAGAATCAGCTCCATCCGTTCAGGAAACTTGTTCCCCAACTGGTCACAAATCATCTGCTCCCTCATTTCTTTTCCAGAGAGCGTAGCAGGGCTTGTTTCCATCATTTGGAAAGCAAGACATGTTCTCACCCATATGCAAATCTATATTCCTAGAGAATTTTCCAGGGTAGTTTTGAGTTGTTCCAAAGGTAATATTCCAATGGTAAAGGTCTGGAAGTTGTAGCCCATTTATTTTTGTCTTGGTTATTAACCTCCAAAATAGTGCAGAGCCCTCCCCTACACGCCCTGGTGTCACTTATGCTCCCCACTCCGTGCTGATCCACTGAAATCCCTGCCCTTCACTTGCACTGATTGTGACATAAAGGAGAGGGCTGCTGTGGACACATTTCCAGCTCTCCCTGTCACTAGCCACTGCCCCACGCACTGAACACCACAATGCCTGGGCTCTTCCACAGAGTGCACGCTCCTGTGGAACAGTAGGACCTTGGTCACAGTGACAACACCCCTGGAAGGGCCCATGTGCCCGTGAGTGCTGAAGAAAGGTGGGCTGAGAACTTCTGGTACTCTGAAATCCCTCCAAGTGAGCAGCCCTTTTGGGGACCACCCAGAGGTTGCCCCTCATTTGGACATTAAAGCGGGTCAGTCACGATTCTGAAAAGGCCCCATGAGCCCAGGCTGCTTGGTGAGCGGTGATCCCTGGCTTGGCTCTGCAGACAGCTCCACTCCGCTCCTGCCCAGCCTGGCAAGTGCTGCCTCGCTCCTGCCCCCAGGAGCCTGCCAGGCTCCTCGTCCCTGCTCTCATCAGCCCAGGGACCCCAAACAGGCGGAGGGAGTTGAGGAAAGCCACGGTTCTGTTCGGCACTCACAGGCCTTTCCCTGCTACAGTATGAAAATTTTCAAATATTCAGCGAAGTTATTCACCCCAGAGGGAGGGGAATCCCTGTTGGCGTTACTGTTCTTGCTGTGGCCCTATCACATATCCACAGCCCTGTGTCCCTCAACAACAGGGACATGTCCTGAGAAGCGAGGCGGACGGTTTCTGGCTGTGAATGTCGTAGAGGCACCACGTGCACCGGATGGTAGGTCAGACACTCAACTTGGTGCCATCAAGAGAGGCCGCGAGAGGCACAGGGTGGCTGCTGGCGGAGCTCAGCAGCATAGGGCACAGCAGCTGATGTCCTCAGATGCACCCTAAAGAACTGATGACAATGTAGGGTAGTGGACACAGAAACCAGAGCCAGCGGTGGCTCATCGTGACCCAGCACCAGGCCAGCGTCCCCACCCACATGAGCCATGCACTGCACCGTGGCCTTCTGATGGCTGTGGTGTCACTAGGCCACGGGAATCAGCTCCACGGATGTCATGGGACCCTGGTGCAGGATGTCCGTCATTGACCGAAACGTCATTATGCACTACAAGACTGTCCATTCAGGAACCATCCCTCACCTCAGCTCTCTCACCCGTTCACCTCCCTTTGACACTTCTCAGGTAAACTGCAGACGTTCACCACCTCTGAGCAACGCAGCAGGGACGCCAGTCACTCAGGTTCAACATTCAGCTATGGTTCCCTTTGTTCTTCTGCAGAATTTCTGCGCAACGAAATGCACATCTTAGTCTCCGCTCACTGAGTTCTGACGCAGCACGCATCCCTCAAACCAAAACTGCTACTAAGGCCTAGTTCATCACCGATCACTCCAGAAAGTTCTCTCTGTCCCATCTCAGTCAGTCCCCTGGACCACCACCCCAGACGCAGTCATCGCTCCGATACTTTCCACTTCAGCTTGGATTTTCCTGTCCTAGAATTCCATGAGAGGGGAACAGAGTCTGGTCCACTTTTGGAGCTGGCTCAGGAACCCGGCAAGATCCTCTCTGAGGTTATTCATGGAGCCATGTGTGTTGTTCCTTTTTTATTGCCAAGTAGTATTTTACTTTGTGAACAAGCTAGGATTCGTTTTCCATTCCTTCATGATGATCAGACACTGGAAACGTTACCAGTGGGTGTTCCACTCCAGTAGGTAGAACAGCCATGGACAGTCTCGTACCAGACTTTTGGTGAACATTTGTTTTAATCTCTCCTGGGCAAACAGTAGGTGTGGAATCGTTAGTTCATAGCACACGTGCATTATTTGTTTTATGAGAAGCAGAGAGTTTCTCCCAAAGTGCTTTGCATCGTAGAGGTGTGAGAATTCTGGTTTCTCCATGTCCCCAGCAACGTTTGATGTCCCGGTGTGTAGTCATCCTGGCAATGAATAGTGCTACTTTACTGTGGCTTGCATTTGCATTTTCCTGGTGACCTGGGATGTGCATTTTTGTGTAGTATAAATTTTATTTGAATATGGTCATTGTTACCTTCTCATGAAACACAGTTGCAAGGAGGTTGCCTTTAGTTATATTCCAATGTTTAAGGGGGCGCAGGTAAGTTCCTAGGGCTGCATCTGTGGCTGGACCAGTCACCCACATCACCCTAGGGCTAGGTGAGTGAGATCCTATAGCCCAGAAGTTTGTAACCTCAGGTGGACAAATGCTGACCATCGGTGAGCATCCCTATACGCAAAAGTTTCATAGTGACAGCCCCAGAGTAACTAAAACCTGCTTTTCTATGAACTGTAAGAGTTTTGTGCCTTCTGAGAAATAGACTCAACCTTCTGAAGCTGAGATTTAGAATAAGCATCCATGAACAGTAATTTGCATTTCCTAATAACAGGTGTATAAACAACCTCCGTCTGCTTCCCTGACTAAGTGGAGGGAGACTACTAATTCAGATTTGGATTCTCAAAAGCACTCTATCAGAAGCGCCTCTCCAGGTCTCTCTCCTGCCTGTGATGGTCAACAACAGCTACTGGTGTTTTTAATCTTTAATTATTGGGAATCTAGGTTATTTGATTCTTATGATCGTTTACTTCCCCAGGATGTAGGGAAAGGGAGGACTGTGCTATGGGGATCCTAAGTGAGAGTTCACCCCTTTCCTTTCCACTGAAGTCATTGAGACGGTTCATAAGGGAGGGGCACCAAATGAGCACAAAGGGAGCATCATGGCAAAAGCCCATAGGGTGACATTTCTGAGTCCATATGTGCTTAGACCTTGGACGCCCCGTGCCTCAGTCTCCTCATTTGCCAAATGGGGGGAGTGGAAGTTACTACCTGCTGAAGGCATCGCGTCGCCGTGGCACACCCAAACCCTCCGCTGCTGCTGGTCCTCAGCGCTGTGCTCCCGGGACAGACCCGAGCAGGACGGTGTATCTGTGTGTCCACCCATGGTTACCGCTCATTCTGAGCCTCAGTGTCCTGAGCTACATTTTAGTGAGCACTTTCCCTGCTGTGACCAAAAGACCTGAGAAGAAAAATTAGAGGAGGAAAAGTTTGCTTGGGGGCTCACAGTTTCAGAGGTCTCAGCCATGGACGGCCGACTCCATCCCCCAGGTCAGAGGAGAGGCGGGACATCACTGCGGAAGAGTGTGCGGGAGGGGAGCAGCAGAGGACATAGCACCGGGAGCATGCCCGCCTCCTCCAGCCACACCCCACCTGCCCACAGCTCCCACCCGGTTAAGCCCTGTAGGGGGTGAATTCACTAGCTAGGTCAAGGCTCTCCCAACCCAGTCGTTTCTCCTCCTAACTTTCTTGCATTGTTTGCACATGAGCTTTTGGGGGTCACTTGGGACACACCTCATATCTAAACCATAAACAGGCTAGATAGATGTTGGATAGTAATTCTGCATCTGTGAGAATATTGACGTATTAACAGCAAGCACTTAGCATGGCTTGATACGTGATGCATTTTATAATTGTTACATATGCACATATACATTTGATTGTTCATATTCAATTGCAATGTTTCCTTAACAATGGTTGAATGTGTTACTATCACTTGATGTAAATTATATTATGTAGCTGTTAATGAAGACTGTACAAAGTATTGAACATTACTTATAACACAATGGTCAATGAATAAAGCAGGAAACCAAGTCACGTCTATGCCACAAAACAAATACATAGAATACCAAGCATTCACCAGGACAATTCTCAAAAGAAGCACAAGCGGTCAGTGAGGGATGGGCTGGGGAGGTGGTGCATTTATGCTACTTTCTATGGGAAAAAATCTTTTCCAAACCCACTATTTCTGGGGCTGGAGTGGTGGCTCAATGGTTACGGTGCTTGCCTGGCATACGCCAGGATCCGGGTTCAAATTGCAGCACCACACACACAATGAAGTGTCAGAGCAACGAAAGCCACATGAAAAGCTAAATAAAATTGATTCTCTCTTTCACCGTCCCTCTCTCTTTAAAACAAACAAACAAACAACCGAACAAAAAACCCACCATTTTTTTTCAAAATGAATTCTTTGGTGAAGTCAAAATACTAATGATGTTTATTGGGCTTTTTCTCCAGTTTTCTGGCATTTAACACGGATGGGATCGGTAATCTCGCCTTTCTATTGAAAGCTGTGAATTTCCACGAGAGGGTTCTTCAGCGGGGTTTGCTGGCCAGAATTTATTATAAGGTAAAGATTAATGGTGTTTTTTTCTTCCTTTTGAGCGTGCTTGGGGCTAGCTGGTGAGCTAGCTGCTAAATTTAGCAAAGGCTGAGTCAGCTTAATTACAGGCTTGGGAAGGGCCTCCAACTGCTCCGCCCGGTGCCACTCTTTAACCCCTTGATGTCATCCTTCACGCTCCATGCACAAGCATCCTTTAGTTGCTGGGAAGGTGACCAGTGGAGTGACTTTTTTGACCTTTATTAGAATTAAAAAGTCATTGTTCTACGTGAATGACAGATATATTGCTCTCTGGGTGAAAATGTTCATCAGTTGTAAAGAAATGTAAAAATTAACACTGTCTTAGACTGAGATGTGATCTGTTTCCTGTTAGAATACCCACGAAGCAGCCTCCGTCTTTAATGTCCTAGGAGGCTTCCACTTTCCAGACCAGGACCGGCTCTCTTAAAAGTTCTTTGTGTCAGCACTGATAGAAACGGAGAGGGCATAGTCTCCACCCAGCAATATCCGCTTGATTCTCAGATCCAGCAGAAACAGCCTGTGGGACCCAGGAGTGGGCTTTACACATCCTGCCCTCTGTGTTGGCTCAGTGTTCAGGGCGCAGGCTGCTGCACCCAGAACCAGGCAGCCGCTCACCCTCTGCACAGGATTAGGTTCCAAGAGGGCCAGAATCGGGGCCCTGCAACTCTTCTGCTCCAGTTCATCTCTTTTTATATCAAATAGACAGTGTCCCAGCACAGAGGGGATAGGAGGGACGAGGGCACATGACACATAGCGATGGGAAATGCTCTAGAGGCAGAAGAGTCCTGGAGGCAGTGGGCTGAGTCTCTCTCTTGGGAACAGAGCCATGCTGGGTGAGCACCTGCTAGAAGCCAGGCTATTGGCTGTGTCCGTCCATCTGCCCTCCAGGGATAGAGCTGGGGTGAGGGCACATGCAGGCGGTTCAAGTGGCCCTCTCAAGCATGGAGCCAGCCCAATGGGCAGAGGTGATCATTTGATCAACCTAAGCCAATTAGAGACTCTTTCCTGTATTAGAGAATTGGGACTGAAACCTTCTAGTTTAATTATGTTTGGGGAAGATTGGAATTCTAAGATGTCCCCCATCTCACTTTAGTTGGATGTAATGATAACTGAATTATTTTGGGAAGGTACTGGCTCATCATACCTATAAATACCTTCTGAGGTATGAATAGCAGTCTGCTGCTTTTCAAAAAAGAAGACTACTTTTTTTCAAAAATATTTTTGAACACTTGCATGATTTCCGGATTTCCATGGACCACTGACTCCTGTGTACCTTCTTTTTGAACAAGAACAGTTACTCTGGGGCTAGAGCGGTGGCTCGGCGGTTACAGCACCTGCCCAGCATGCGTGAGTATGTGAGTTCAAACCCCAGACCATGTACTAAAAAAAAAAAAAAAAAAAAAAAAAAAGCAGCTCCTGTCCTACCTCTGTATGCTGGCCATGTGGAGGACAGAGAACTCACCTCTGTGGGAGTGCTCAGAGTGGGAGGACTTTTGTAAGGAATGGTGCCTGAGGAGGTGTAGGTTTATCTGCACTAGACTGGGTTTGGGTTTGGATGATGAGATTCTGGATTTTGAGCTAATGCTTAATGGGATAAAACCATCATGGGAAGGTACCAATGTGTTTTTTGGAAGAATGAATCGTTGTGGGCCCAAGGATGGGCCATGATAGCCAGGATCCAAGATGCCTCCCGGTAGTCAAACCCTTGTATCGTTCATGCATTGTACCGGGGTTGGTCCGTGCAAGTTATAGAACATACTGGAAGCGAGGGTATCTGCTGAGAGTGGATTATAAAAGACACTATGGCTCATGTCTTAGTTTCTGTCTCTATCTCGCTGTCTCTCCCTCCTCATCTCTCCCTGTCTTTCCTTTTCCCTCTATCCCTCTTTCCCTCTCTTCCTCTCTCCCTTTCTCTTCCATAGTTCATCCCCGGGGAAAACCATGTCATGGGCAGCCCATGTGGCAGGGAACTGAAACTTCTTACCAGAAATTCTGTCAATGAGCCTGGGAGAGTTTGCTCCAGCCCTGGTCAACTCTTCAGAGACCACAAGGGCTGGGACTGACGACAGCTTGACTGTGACCTCATGTGACAGCCTGGGCCAGAAGCACCCAGCCAGGCCCAGGTTCCTGACCCTCTGAGACTGTGGGAGATAATGAAAGTCTTTCTATTTTAAGATGCTGAATTTGGAAATAATTTGTTGCACAGCCATAGATGACTAATAACTGCATCCAAAACCCAAAACGATTTGAGAGTTAGCATCGGTACCCGCATTTTCCAAAACAAACAATGAAGGGGATTATACTCTGTCTAACCAATATTTCCCTGTAATAATATAGTGTGATGTTCTTTTATGCCAATAAGAACCTTATTGCACAAGATTCTGACGCTTTTTGTTTTTCAGTAATTATGGACTATGCCATATTGAAAACTCAACGGTGCAGTGTTTAGATTTTATATTCTGCCAAATTGTTCTCTGCAAATGTTGAACCGAATTGCACTTCCTGAGCACCATATTAGAGTTTCAATCTCTTCTTTGTTGTGTTGCTAAAATGTTCTTTCTCCAACTTTCTATCTTCAGAGGATCTATCATATTCTTTTTATACTTTCATGTCATCAATATTAGAAAAATAAGCCCACTATAAAATATCTGCTTGAATTCTATTTCGGCGTAGTTTTTGATGCTCACTGGAATGACCCAAATACTCAGAAGTGTGTTTTCTACTTGTAGTTATTCCCTGCCGGACGAGAAGTTTGTGTTTTCTTAAGTGACTGTTTTTTGGTTTGGAGAGAAGAAACCCTTCAGACACACACAGCACATGCATGAGTTTTCTGAGCATAAAATAAACATTAGGCATGTGGTGTGGTGAACAAAAGTGAGGGTTTTAGAATCAATTACATTTTTACCACTTCTGAGCTGCAGCTTCTCCTCTGTAATTTGGGATGATAAGAGTGAGTATAATACAAACTTGTTGCATGGGTGGAATGAGATGGAACATGTAAAAAACTATTTTGAAAGCCATAAATCTTGCACTCATGGTAATTATCTTAGTGACTGCCATTGAAGGAGCCGTTTTTATGGTCAATGCAATTAGGCATTCATTGAGCCCCCATGGTTTTCTAGGGTTGGGGGTGTGGGAAGACCACAAGTCTTGAGCAATTCTCCTGCCTGGGGTGGGTCACATCTAGCCTTAGGCCAAGGCACAGTGAAATATGTACTAAAGCAAACTCCGCAAAGTTCGAGGAAGGCCTGTGGACTTCTGTATTCTCGTTTGCATTTGTGGCCCAGCTTTTTCCGCAGCGAGCTGTGGGCTGCCTTCTGTCTACCTGCATTGTTGTGGAGTGTCATGAAATAGAAAGATTCTGTTCAGCAGTTTGAACATCCGGCCCCAAGAGAGTCTGGACAAGAGTCTTTGGATGGTGTCCAGGGAGGGTGATTTCATCTGGAATTCCTCTAAAAATAACCCTGTGATTCAGTTCAGAATCTTTAAATAAAAAAAAAAAGTATGAATGGGCTTCAGAAATTTGCTCTTCTTTCCGGCTCTTCAGGAATGCTCTGGAATTTTCTTCAACAGCACCTTTCACTTGAGAGACATTTGGTCAGCCCTCCACGGCACGTCCCATAGCCCCACTACCTCTTCCCCTGGAAGAACCACCGCATCCCCAACAAAAAAGGTGCCTTTGCACTCCTCTGGTATCCATTTCTGCTCCCTAGACTCAGAAGTTCACTCAAAATGGGGCCAGCGATTGAGCTTTGGGTTGCTGGAGGGAGCCCTGTCCCCAGACTCCGTGGAGGCATGCTCCTGCTGTTTGTGCAATCCCCCTCTCTTCAAGGTTGATTGCTGCCTCCCGTTGGTGGGGAATGCGGACCAAGGAACCTTGGCTTGGCACACTGAGAACACCCTGATGGGGCTTCTGTCATTCTACGGAGAAAATCTGCATAGCAAAAGATGATCAGTCATCAAAGTGCTTAACCAACGACTTCATTTTCAAATGTGCATAACCAAAGTCCCCGTTAGCCAGGAGCGGATGCATCTTCTGGAACATTCTCCCACTGCTTTACGCATACCTCCCACCTCCTACCGCCCTCCACCATCAGGCGTGAGAGAATCCCCTGGGAAAGATCGATTTACGAAATGTGCCCCTTACCCCCAGCACGCTGCAAGGCTGAATCCCCAGGGAAGGGAAGAGACCTGCCAAGGAATACCCTGGCCAGAGCCAGAGGAGCACGCTGACTTGGAAACCTGTCCCCTAAATCATTGCTCCTTATTCAGGATTAGAGATTTGAATGGGGAGTTGGTGGAGACTGGTGTAAGATTTTTAGAAATGTAGCATTCTGCTTGCTATTTAGAGAGATTCCTGTCACCTGCAGTTTTTATTGTTGTGGCCACTGTCCAACCTGACTACTCTGGTTGTGTGTGACTCTAAAGCTCTTGATTTTGATCTTTAAAACGGAATTAAGACCACAGTGCTGGGCTGGAGCAGTGGCTCAGCGGTAACGGTGCCTGCCTGGCAAACTCGAGTATACAGGTTCAAACCCCAGCACCACGTACACAATGAAGTCTCGGAGCAACGAAAGCCACATGAAAACCTAAATTAAAAAATTCTTTCCTTCTCTCTCTCTCTCACTGTCCCTCTCTTTAAACAAAAACAAAAACAAAAAACAAAACAAAACAAAAAAACCACAGTGCTTTTGAAATGGGGTCTTTGTAGCAGAGGATGCCAGCTATTCCGTTGGTGATTGTAACTAGACCGAGGACAGTGTCTTTGCTCAGTCCATCTGGCTGGGCTGGGGACTCCATCTGAGTTCTCACTTGTGGGAAACACAAGATGCCCGTGTTGGCAGCCAGAGGCACATCCATGGTACTGTGCCGGAAAAAGGGCACCAGAGCCTGCTTCAATCACGGACTTCAAGAGATTTGGGCACCTGGTAGATGGAGAAGGTGCCGGCATGTGCTGTCAGGAGAGAAGGTCCAGTGCTGATTTGCTCTTACTCCAGAGCTGGAGGGTAGGAACGGGGACAGAGCGCAGCAGCCAGTTATGAGATATTTATATTTCCAATAATCTGCAATTGTTAGATTTTTTAAAAAACAATACAGCAACGCAAACAGCAGATGTTTTACTAAAAATCTCAGGCACAGAAATGTCAAGAACTGAGCTCCAGATTCCGATCATAAAAGACAGAAGGAAGGATTGGAACCTTGATGCGTCCTCTACTCCCCAGGTGCAGCAGGGCAGGGAAGCTGGCCTGAGGGAGGGCACTTGCTGTCTTCAGGGCACTTTGGCTGCCTGTGTAAAGGCCACTTTGTGTGAGTGTGAGGCTCCGTCTCTGCAGACTGGAAGTCTGGAGTGTGGACAATATTCCATTGCTCAGCCAGCGATCAGGATGAAAATCCCGACTCTCCTGACGTCCCAGTAAGCCACACTTGGTAGCTCAGAAGGGGTAGGTGTCCTGGAGCCCAGGAGGAGACAGGCAGGAGAACCCAAGGCAGGGGTGGCCACCTGTCAATCAGTTTCCTGGGCTCTCCTCCTCCTGTTCCATTTCCAACTTTCTCCACCTTTCTCTCACGGAGAAAGCCCTAAATCCTCTTCCTAGAGAAACTGTTTTGAGAAGGGAAGAAGAGAAAAGAGGACGTGGCCACGAAGGTAAGGGAGAAGGATGCGTTAGGGTCCTTATCCCGCATGGGTGGTTCAGGATCCCCGTGGGAGCTGGAAGGGAGCCACGCGTGGGTCCTCTAGTCAGATCCTCTCATCCCAGTGTTCAACCCGAGGACGCTTCCTCCCTGGATCAGTCGCCAGGGACAAAGCAGGGACGGGCGTTTGACTGTGCAGGTGACAAATGCCTGTTTTCCCTCAAACTCTCACCTCTATTTTTATCAGCCATCAGTGGATGCTTCTGGATGAGTCCTGTGGCATTGGCCCACCAGGAATTTTCTAATTCCTTCCTTCCTACCACAGTGATTAACCGGAAGCAAGAGATGCTGCTTCTTCCCCAATTATGTATTTATTTCATTGATTGTTATTTGCCTTACTACATATGTGTCCATGGACTTTAAAAAAGAGAGAGAGAGGGACAGTGAGAAAGAGAGAGAATCAATTTTATTTAGTCTTTCACGTGGCTTTCGTTGCTCCGACACTTCACTGTGTACATGGTGCTGGGGTTCGAACCCACATCCTCACGCATACCAGGCAAGCGCTGTAACCGCTGAGCCACTGCTCCAGCCTCTGTTCATGGATATTTATTTTGTGCTGTGCTATAATTCAGTAGTATCGATTATTTATTTTCTAGCTGAACCTGTTCCAGGCTTCGGGCGTGGAAAGCTCCTGTAAGTTGTGCCTTTGAGAGGCCCCCACCTTTTTTGAGCATTTCCTTGGTTTCAGGTTCATCCTGCCTGCCAGCCCCGTCATCCACTGTGTCTCCAGGGACTCCTGGTCCTTCTCGTGGGGAATGGCATTTAAGAACCAAGGTATGGTTATAGCATTGCTGCTGTGAATACGAGCGTACGTGAGCTCAGATGCCCGGGGCACCATGAGCTGTGCTGGTGCCGCTGAACCAAGTGCAAAGGTCCACTCTGACCTCCTTCCCTTCCTCTCTTTGATTCTTTCTCTGGGGAAGTGGAAACCTGGCTTTCATGGTCTTTCCGTCTCTTTACCTGCTCCTTCCTGGGATACACATGAAGTAATTTCAGAGTTGCTCCTCCTATCCCTGTGAGAAACGCATTTGCTACGTAGAATGCAGTGTTTCCATTGTGACTTTAGCCTTTCAGGCAGCATTCCTAGCGTTTCTTTAATTATTTTTTTCTTCTCCCCTCCAGCATGATTGTGCTGTTCCTCTGTAACACACAGATCCGTTTGTTAGCATTGGTAGATTCCACTTTGGTTCCCCCTCCAGCCTAGTTGATTTTCCTTCTTTGTTTTTTGACTATGTGAAGCATTATAAAGTCCCCTGGTCTCAGTGCTATACTGAAAGGTGCTTTCAGGGAATCCCAGTTCTTGCTCGTCCTTTTTTTTGCTCAGCTAGGTGGCCTGACTCTAGATTCTGGCTTTTCCTACCTGGATTTCTTTCCCGTAAATGAGCAGAGATACGTATACCTCCTTATAATTCCTTCTTTCTCCTGTGAAGAATAGCACACTATACATGTGCCTCTCTATTGGTTTTTTTTTTTCACTTAATGACATGTCCTACAAACCACTCCATATCCGTTTATAAGGATCAACCTCATTTATTTATTTTATTATTTTTTAAGAGAGAAAGAAAAAAAAAGAATCAATTCTGTTTATTTTTTTTATCTGGACTTCGTTTCTCCAACATGTAATTGTGTATGTGGTGCTGGGTTCAAACCCGGGTTTCATACATGCCGGACAAGTGCTGTAACTGCTGAGCCACTGCTCCAGCCCTATTAATTTTATTCTTGATACCGAGGATTGAACCCAGGGTACTTAACCACTGACCCACATCTCCAGCCCTTTTTATATTTTATTTTGAGTCAGGGTCTTGATGAGTTGCTAGGGCATTGCTTTGAACTTGTGATCCTCCCGCCTCAGCCTCCCAAGCCACTGGATTACAGGTGTGCACCCCTGCACCTGGTTGTCCATCAGTTTTTAGAGTACCTAGAAAGAGCTAAAGGATTGTCTTATCATGATGTGAAAGTTTTCCTTCAATATATAGCTTGTCTTTTAACTTTATTCATGGTGCTTTTAACCATGCAAAAATAACTTTTATGGTCTTTGGATTTTAACTCACAGTTAGAAAGCCTTTCCCAGCTTATGTGAAAGGTGAATTCCCCTCATGGGGACTTCAGTTTAACGACCTAAAGGGTCAGCAGATCATGTTTGGAATTGCCGAAGTGACTGAAAATTAAGAGGGCAACACTCAAAACAGGAAGAAGTGAGGAATTGAAGCTTCAGGCTGAGTATGAGTGCCACTCAAAGCTTGGACCAACCTGGAAATACCCACAGGGGGGCAGGGAGATGCAGAGAGCTCCAGGGAATTTTAAACATGAAGGCCTGAGGAGCTGAGCAGACCCACTGTGGCCTCCCACGCAGGATCAAATTCTTAAACTGAATGCTGACAAATTAGAGAAGCGTGGTACCCTCAGCAGGATCTCCGTGCACATCCCAGAGGTCGCGCTTCAGAAGGAAAGGGGATCTGCCTACGGCTGCTGGTGGAGGTGCAGACTGGTCCAGCCGCTCTGGAGAGCAGTGTGGAGAATCCCCCCAAATTAGGGATGGATCCGCCATTCGATCCGGCTCTCCCTCTTCTGGGTATTTTTCCAGAGGAGCTAGAATCAACACATTATAGCAACGCAGCAGAATCGATGTTCATAGCAGCTCAATTTACAATAACTAAACTATAGAACCAACCCAGATGTCCCTCACTGGATGAATGGATCCAAAAACTGTGGTACATATATACCATGGAGTTCTACTCAGCAATTAGAAACAATGATATTGCAGCCTTTGAAGGTAAATGGATGGCTATGGAAGAAATTATGCTGAGTGAAGTTAGCCAAACCCAGAGAGTCAAGGGGCGAATTTTTTCACTCATTTGTGGAGGCTGGAGCTAAACCCAGGCTCAGGTGAAAAATGGTCAGGCTCACATATTGGACTCATCAGGGGCATGGCAACACATAATCTAGGACAACTATAGATATGTGGGGGAAGGGGAGGGATAGGGGACAGGTGGAGGGAGGGAGAGGGAAGGAGCATAGGGAGGGATCCAAGGAGACAATCAACAATGTAGCAAACTCTTTACCCCCCTGAGATTCCAACAATACTTGTGCTATCATTTAATTCTGGAAAATTCACAGTCTAAGCCTTTATATCACTTGTAGGTGTGAAATGTAGAAGAGTCAAGACACTGGGGGTGAGCGATGTGGGGTAACTCTGGTTTAAGATCATATGCCTAATACATGTGCTTTGTATGCATTTATGGTTGTACAATAACTCAACTCTTAAAAAAAAAAAAAAAGCTAACGCTAAAAGAAATCAAGGCAAACCCAAATAGATTCTTCCTGATGAAGCATAAAACCAGGCCTCCACAAATTGAAGGATCATCTGCTAACAGATTCACTTATGCCAGAATAAAACTCAACACTCTTCAGAGGAAGACATCAGGATTAAAAATCAGTTCATTATAGCGTCCACTTTACAAGGAAACCTTAGCAGAGATGTACAGAAAGAGGAATGTGGGGACTATAGTCAAGAGAAAAGTCAGTCCACAGAAAAAGACCCAAATGTGGGCCTGGAATGGTGGCTCCGCGGTTACAGCGCTTGACTGGCATGTGCAAATACACAGGTTCAAACCCCAGCACCCACGTACACAACTGTCAGAGCAACGAAAGCCATGCTAAAAACTCAATAAAAATCGATTCTCCGCCACCCTGCTGACCTTCTCTCTTTAAAAAACAAAAGACCCAACTGTTGAAACCCAGATATTGTAAGTAGTAGGCAAGAATCTTTTAAAAATATAAGTAAATGTATTAAAAAGTGATTAAGATCATATGAATATAATAAAGGAGGAGACGGTATTTCTGAAGATTTTTGGAAACTGAAAAAATCAAACTTGGGCAATATAGAACTGAAAAATCCTCTAAATACAAAATTAATTGTATGATATTAACAACAGACGGCACACAGCAGAGGAGTACACCTGTGAACCTGAGGACAGACTGATAGAAATCATCTGAGAAAAAAGAAAGATGGATAAAATGAACAGGGCTCAGTGGCCTGAGGGACAGGACCACTTACCCTGGTGTACACGCGATTGGAGTCTCCGAAGGAATAGAGATAGAATGAGGCAGAATTTCTAAACATTTAAAAATTTTAATGAAATAGGCATGCGGAAATTCAGAAAACTTAGCCACATTCTTGTGGGAAAGAATTGGAAAAAACAGAGACACAGAGACCCCGTAGCACAACTGCTGGAAACCAAAGGCAAAGTGTGAATCTCACAAGTAACCAGAGAAGGAATAGCAGTAGATACAGAGAGCGAGGATGGAGTGACGGCAGCCGACTTCCGTTAGAGATCCGAGAGCCAGGGGACTCCAGGAAGGTGTCTTTAACGCGCCGACGAACGAAGAAGGGAAGTTTATCTAGAGTTCTGCGCCCAAATATATGCAAGATCTGAGCCAAGAGAAATGCCAAGGAAAATATTCTAAGCTAAACAAAATGGATCGAAGTGGAAATTCAGATCTCAGGAGCACTGGAATTGCTAAATGTGTGCTATCTCTTAGAATTTAATAGCTTGATAAAAGCAAGAAAATTACAATTATTTAGGGCTTATGACGTATGTAGAAGTGAAATATATGGCAACAGTGCATTAAGTATGGGCTGATGTGTAAAAGGTACTGTGCTTTATGCAGGGTCCTATATTATACAGGAAGTGCTGTGGGGTGGAGTCAGCCCAGGGAAAAAGGGTCATTTCTTGAGAAGACAGAATAACCCTAAATAGCTGTGTACCATAAAAGAGATTTAAAAGACATGAAGCAGAAATTCAACAGAGCCTTGGGAGGAATAGTCGAATCCAGTACAGAAAGAAGTAGGTGAACCTGCGGCATGACTGTAGAAGACGTGAAAAACGCTGTTCCTGGGCTCAGGCGGCTTGACGTTTATAGGCGTTTGTTGAAAAACTGCACCCAGAGCTATCATGATGGCCATAAAATATTACCATTATTTTTTAAGAATTGAAATAATGCAGCATGTTTTTCTGTTGGCAAAGGAATTGAATTGGAAATCAGTAACTAAATAATATCGGGAAAGTGTCCCAGATATTGAGATGTTAAGAAAGACACCTTGAAAGAAACTGAATCAATGAAGGAGTCACAAAGCGAATTAGGAAACGTTTCAAACTGAGGCATGGTGAAAATACAGCCTGGCAAAAGTTATAAATGAAAGATTCTTAGAGGAAAATGTAGGGCTTGAAATTCCTATCGTGGAAAATGAAAAGGCTTTCAATAAATTATGTAAATCCTCACCTGAAAAAGTTAGAAAAAGAAGAACAAAATAAGTACAATGAAAGTTAATAAGAAGGATTAGAGGGGCTGGAGCGGTGTCTCAGCGGTTACGGCGCTTGCCTGGCACGCTCAAGTACACGGGTTCAAACCCCAGCACCCACGTGCACAACAATGTCTCGGAGCAACAAAAGCTACCTGAAAAAGCAAATAAAAATTGTTTTTCTCTTTCCCTCTCTCTCTCTCTCTCTGTCCCTCTTTCTTAAAAAAAAAAAAAAGAAGGAAAGGATTAGAGACAAACAAATGAAACAGAAAACGGAAAGATGTAGAGAAAATCAAGACTCGACAGTCTGTTCTCTAAGATAATCAATACATCGGTCCTTGGGTGTACGGACCAAGAAAACAGACGGTACAAATGGACAGCTTGAGGAGTGACAGAGGGGACTTCATAAAATGCTGATGTGCACTACAGACGTTGTGAGAGAGTAGCTGAATGCAGACACGTTGAAGAACGGAATAAATTTCTGGAAAGACACAAGTCTCAAAAGCCAATAAAAATAAAAGGTCTAAAGCATCTGCTAAATGAATTTAACCGGCATGGAAGCATTGCTCCAAAGAGAGTTCAGGGTTTAGATCGTGTTATTGTAGAGTATGATTAATCATTTAAGGACAACAACACTCTTCTCTACCCGTTCATCTGTTGATGGGCCCCTCGCCTGGTCCCATACTTTGGCTGTTGTGAATTGTGCTGGAGTTAACATGGGGACGCGTGCGTCACCATAGTGACATGATTTGATTCTTCAGGATGAACACTGAGGAGCGGTGTGTAGAGCTGGGTCATGTGGTGGCCCCAGGCCTAACCTTTTTAGGCGCCTCCATCCTGATTTCCATCATGGTTGTGCTGATTTACAGTCCCACCAACAGCGCTGCTTTCCCTCCATGTCCTCTCCAGCTTTTATCATTTCTGTTTCTGATCCTGCCATGCCGACTGGGGTGCGAGGAAATCTGCGTCATTTTGATGTACATTTCCCTAAGTGCTAATGATGTTGAACATTTTTTCTTATATTTATTTCCCATTTGTGTTTATTCTTTTGAGAAGCATCTATTTAATTCATTTGCCCTTATTAATCAGGTTATTTGACTTTTGGGTGTAGAGTTTTCGAGTTCTTTATATATTCTAGTTATTAATCGTCTGTCAGAAGAGTAGTTAGCAAAGGTCCTCTCCCATTTTGTAAGTGCTCTCTTCACATTTCTAGCTATTTCTTTTGCTTTGTAATTTGAGGCCATACTGTTTTTTAACTCGATATTATTATTATTTTTAAAGAGTGAAGGACAGTGAGAGAGAAGGAGACTGACCGAGAGAATCAACTTTTACTGAGTTTTTTCACATGGCTTTCATTGCTCTGACACTTAGCTGTGTACGTGGGTGCTGGGGTTTGAACCCGTGTATTTGCACCTGCTGGGCAAGCGCCGTAACTGTGGAGCCACCGCTCCAGCCCCCTCGATATTATTTCTTGAACTTTAGGGGTCGTATTGAGAAAGTCCTTGCCTGCGTCTTTAAGCTGGAGTGTTGACCCCATGCTTTCTTCTAGGAGTTGCATAGTTTCTGGTCTGATTCTGATGTCGTTGATCCATTTTGGGTTGATTTTGTGCAGGGTGAGAGATGAGGGTCTAGCCTCATTCTTCTACATATGGATAACCATTGTCCCAGCACCATGTATTTACAATGTTGTCTTCCTCCGATGTATGTTTTTGGCAAGGATCAGACGACTGGAGACGCATGCCTTCTTCCTGTACCCTTGTGCTAGGTGCCATGTGCCCCAGGCCAGTGCCATGCAGGTTTTGTTATCATAGCTCTCACAAGCTGCTGTGATCATTCACAGGGAAATGCAAATGGCCTGAGAGGGCCAACACAACTTTGAAAAAAAGAAAGCCAAAGCCATGTCAAGGGCTGGGGCTCCCTCATTTCCAAGCTTATGCTGATGCCGTATCTCCAGGCAGGGTGGGGTGGGGTGGGCACAGGAGGAACAGAACCCCGGAACCCCGCAGAGTCCAGAAATCAAGCCACACGCATCTGTTCACTCAATTTTGACAAACATAAAAGAAATTCGACCATGAAAAGAAAAGTTTCCCCCAAGTACAGAGAACAACTAGGTATTTGCAAGGGAAAGACATGAACTCTACAACCCTTTTCCCCACAGCACACAGAGATAATTAGAGATGGATCATAGACTTCAGTTTAAAAGGAAAAACTAAAATGGTTTGAAGAAAATGTAGGAAAATATCTTTGGAAGTTGGAGTAAATTTAAGATTTCATAGAAAGACCCAAAAGGCCCCAATCATCACATTAAATATTGATAAACTGTATTTTTTCCAAGACAAAAAAAATATCATTCTGTAAAAGACAGCAATAAGAACATGTGAAGGCAAACTACAGACATGGAGACAGTATAACATACGTGTCTGATAAAGCATTTTTATCTACAATATATAAAGATCTCCTGGGATGCAATAACAACCCAAGCAAATTTCACAAAGACTTGAAAAGACACCTCATAAAAGAAGATAAAAGAATAGCTAATGAGCATATGAAACTTTGCTTAATCTTATCAGTCATAGGGAAATAGAAATCAAAACCACAATGAAATACCTCGACACACCCACTGGCACGGCTCCACTCTCAGATGCTTGGCGGTGCTTGCGCCTGGTGACGGTTCAGATCTAACTGTTGAGATCGCCGGAGCAGCCTAACGCTGGCAGAGCCGCAGGAGAGTTTGCAGGTTTCTGATGGAATTAAACGTACACCTCTCCTATGAGTCGGCCACTTCTTCCCTAGATATTTAGCCAAGAGACATGAAAATGTGTGTTCACAAAAAGACTTGTAGGGGCTGGAGCAGTGGCTCAGTGGTTGTGGTCCTTGCTGGGCAGGCAGGAGGATCTGAGTTCGAACCTCAGCACCATGTACACAACAAAGTGTCAGAACAATGAAAGCCACGTGAAAAACTAAATAAAATTGATTCTTTCTCTCTCTCACAGTCCCTCTCTCTTTAAAAGAAAGAAAGAAAGAAAGAAAGAAAGACAGATAGACTTGCACAGGAATGTTGATTAGCCTCGTTCATGATAACCCCAAACCAGAAACCGGAAACCAAGTGCTCATCAATACAAGACCAGATTAACAAATTGCAGTTTATTTCACAAAATGGAATACTACTCAGTAACGAAAAGGAACAGATCAGTGCTGCAAGAAACAGCAGATGTGAATTTTACAGATATTCCATTCCGTGAAAGAAGCCCGATGCAGAGGAGCTCGCGCTGGTGACTCCACCGAAGGGACCTTCAAGGATGGACGCAACTAGTCGCTGGTGACCTGGTGACAGGATCAGAGAGGCAGGGTGGTGCTGCCCCAGGAAGCACAGAAAGGTCTGGGGATGCTCTGCGCGCATGGGAAAAGTCAGGGGCTGTAAACCAAGGCGCTCGCGGGCTGCCCCTCGGACCGTGCGTGTTCAGATCTCAGTGAAGACATCTGAAGATACCACGCAGTTAGGTTGTTTGCGTTCCAAGATCTTCATCTTCTCATTTGAGAAGGAACTTGGAGTCCAAGGAGGCCTGAGCTGTTGAGTTTTGGAAGACACAGGCAGGCAAACGACAGCAGTGTGCCAGGGTCCATCCTGTGCCAGGCTCTGCGCTAGACAGTCTGCAAAGTCACACAGAATGAGCAGCAGGTGCCCGGGCTGGCCAGCCAGCAGCGTGGAATCTGGAGAGCACGGTGACAGGCCAGTGGCCAGGGATGTGAAGTCTGCGAGTGAGTGGTGGAGGGTGGGCTCCAGACGAAGGCAGGCAGGAGCCCAGACATCCTGTGGAGGCTGCACCCAGGAAGCAGGGCCCTGGTGAGGCGAAGAGGAGAGGGCCCATCCTAGACAGTGGGGCCAATCACCCAGATGGGACAAAGCGACAGGCAAGTCTTTGGGGACAGGTGCCAACGTCGGGGCTCGTGACTGCAGAGCTCACAGGTGAGATGGCACTTTCCAGCTCAGGGGCCTCGTGCTCCTGGCAGGTTAGACTTGGCGTGACCACTTCAGAAGCACAGGCTCTCCAAGTCCTCCCTGACCGGGGAGTGGCGGCCCTGATACACTGGAAGGAGCCCGCAGTTCCATCTCACCCTGTCCACTCCGGGGCCAGTGGACGGACCCTCCTGGTCAGCGAAGACCCTGGGCATTTGTTGCGTTCCTGATATGGTAGGGAGCAGCCCAGTGCTTTGCCACAGAAACAGCTGCCTGATGATAGGACTAAGAAAAGGGAACCAATCCAGCGGTCACACCACACACCCTCATTGCTTCCGTGCCAGCTCCTGGTGGCAGCCAGCCTCCCTCTCCCGCAGCACAATGGGTCAGGAAAACTGCGACCACAGGCCAGGTTGGAGCAGTGGCCTCCACTGGGGACGAGGCACACAGGTGACAACGTGTGGCATCAGGACCCAGCATCGTGCAGAGAGGTGGGTGAGGTCGCCCTGCCCAGTGCTCTGCACCTCCCGACCTGGCCCTCAGTGAGGGCAGTGCTAACTCAAGCCTGCCCCCCGCCACCTTGGGTAGACACTTTGCAAAGTCACACTGAAAGTTAGCAGTGGGTGCCCAGGCCAGCCAGCAGCGTGGAATCCCCAGCTCTGGAATGCCCAGAGCATGGTAACAGATGTCTGCAGAAGGAGCCAAACTCTGGGCTCAGGAGAGGCCACTTCCCAACCTAGAATCCCACCTGCAGCTCAGTGACCTGCTCGCAGTCCTGCCGCCCCCTGCGCCCAGCACCAGCACATCGGAAGCTGGAACAGGCTGGCTGCGCTGCTGCCGCACAATCCTGGGTGCTAGTTCTCCGCTTGCTCGTGGGCATCTCAAACAGAGCTCAGCTCTGGGCCGCACGCATACGAGCTCGCGAGTTGTCCCCCAAGTTTTGAAGTATGTGCTGGCTTTAAAATTCCTAAAGGCGCGGCCAAAATGCAAGTCACTCATTTGCACCGGAAGAGATCAAACGCCAAGGCGAAGCTTCGGGCATGAGTTGAAGTGAACTAGACAGAACCTGTTACATTTTCATATTACTGACTGGGTCCTTGTTTGAAAAACGTTGCTCCAGGGACTCACATGTGCCAGGTACTCCAAGAGATCTGGGACACAAAGATGACTAAGACCTCATCTCTGTCCCCCCGGAGGGGTGGATGGTGATAATTCTGTGCACGGAGACAGGAAGCAAACAGAGAGAGGGCTGCTGCTCTGTGGGTCACAGATGGGAGGGGACAGCCAGCTGGGATAACGGAGCTGAGTCTGGAATGATGAATGTCACTTCATGTCACTCCCTCTCATCCCCAGGTGGGGGGTGGGGCAAGACATGTGGATGTCAAGGAGCAACTGGCACATTACCCCTGAGCACCAAGCCATTTGGTGTCCCAGGGCACAGGGGGAGGCTGAGGGTCCTCTGTGGTGAGCTTTGCACCCTGTCCTGGGGCTGAGGACTTTCCACCTTCCACCTTCCTTTCTGGGAACAAGGCAGCAACCTGATCCCACAGACGTCATGGGAAGATCAGTCTGTGATCAGTCCCGAGTGATCCACTCAAAAGCCACAGCGACCAGTGACCTGGAAGTGAGGACACAGCCCTGCTGGGGTGGCAGCAGGGAGCTGGAGAGCTGGGAGGTGGAACTTGGGGCCCAGGGATGGGAACAAGCTGAAGAGGTAGCAAGAGGCCGCCCAGGCCTCTGGCTTGCACCCTGGGAAGGTAGGATGCCAGGGCAGGAGATGAAAACCCGGAGTCCTGCAGGTCCCCAGTGCAGTGCGATCAGTGCTTTCCATGCCAGCTGCCTCGTCACAGACTCGGCTCAGATCCCTGGGGGTGGGTTTTTGCCAAACCGTCCCCATCTCCTTTCACTCAAAGTCCCCGAAATGCTTTCCCCAGCTGCCTCTGGGTCCTGCAGCAGCTGAGTTTCAGGAAACAAAGATCCTGAGCCCTAATTTCCTTCCCATATTAAATGCACATTTTTCTGCCTTATGTCAGCTGTAAGCAGTCGCTGAGGGCAGTCAGGTTCCATAACACCGGCTTAGCTGAATGCGAGGAGCATATTATTGAAACAAGATCGTTCTAGCGGACCAGGTTCCAGGAGCCTACGTAAGGCTCCTGATTTCCTTCCTTCTATTCCTCCATCCACCAGGAGAGTGAAGGTGGGACTTTAGCAGGGAAGTTGCTAAGAAGGGGAGACAGTATCAAGCATTTATTTACATGTCTGCTGCTGGAAATTATCTAGATTGCTTTCAGAAGTGTGGAGTTCAAACGAGCAATAAATGACCAAAGAGAGTCCCCCTCCAACAGTCATCTTCCACTCCCAAAGGCAGAGTAAAGAGAAGCAGGGTCTCCACTGGACACAGGAGTGGGGAAGGAGGGGAATTAGGAAGTAACAGATTCGATTACAGCAGCCCTTTGTCAAGGCGTATTGATGTCGGGTCCTGACAGCTGCAGGCAGCCTGGGTAGGGAGGTGCCCAGCTCAGGCTTGGCACAGGCAGGGACCCCCGGTTGGAGCTCTCAGCTGGCACAAAAGTGGTTACATCTCCACGAGGTAAGTGCTCATCTTTTGTAGTGCTGGGGCCCGATTGGGGCCTGTAGGGCAGTGTGCACGAGGAGGTTGGCAGACCCCATGCATCACCCACACCACAGCATGGCAAGGGCTTGGACGGACAAAGAGCACCAAAACCATGACGGGCTTGGCGAGAGCTGCAGGGAGGCTTCCTGGAGGAGATGACATTCTTGAAAGCACAAGGAGATGGCTGGGTGGAGGAGGAGGGCATTCTGGTGGAGAGAATGGCATGTGTAAAATACCTAAAGCAAGAGAGGGTGGCAGGTGTCCTGAACTGGGTGCATTTCAGGATAGAGAGGGAAGCCACATGTGCACATAGGTGTGTGTGTGTGCATTTTGTACTGGGGACTGAACCCAGGGCTGCCAGAACACTGAGCTACCACCTCAGATTTTTTTTTTAGAGAGAGGAACAGTGAGAGAGAGAGAGAGAATTAATTTTATATTAGTTTTTCCTGTGACTTTCGTTGCTCCAACACTTCG
This sequence comes from Aplodontia rufa, assembly GCA_004027875.1. Classification (NCBI taxonomy): domain Eukaryota; kingdom Metazoa; phylum Chordata; class Mammalia; order Rodentia; family Aplodontiidae; genus Aplodontia; species Aplodontia rufa. Next base: position 7,144 of record PVKS010011539.1, on the reverse strand, counting down.
TTGTGTATGTGGTGCTGGGTTTTGAACCCACATCCTTGCACATGCCAGGCAAGCACCATAGCCACTGAACCACCACTCCAGCCCCCACCCCCAGCCTATTTTTATGTTTTAATTTAAGACAAGGTCTAAGTTGCCTGGCTGGTGGCCCCGAACTTGCGATCCTCCTGCCTCCGGCTCCTGGGTGGCCGGGGTTGCAGGCGTGCACCACCCTGCCTGTCCAGTGCTGTGTATGGGAGCCTACCCTGCACCGAGCCCTGTTAGCGAGACTCTGCTGCATGGACCAGTGCGGCGGGTTGAGGAGACAGCTGCTGAACACAGGCATGCTGTGTGTAGCATACCTGGGAGGGGGATCGGGGGCTCCCGTGGCAGGTCACACTCTGGCCTGAGATCTGTGTTCTGGTGTGTGACCTATGGATGGTTGCTGGAATCTTCTAAAGCTCCTCTGCGAAATCAGAATGTCTTCCTTCCATGTGACCCGCATCCCAGGGCATGAGCTCAGCACTCAGCAGGTGCTCACTGTGTCCCTGTTACTGGTCCCTCCACACTATCGGGACACTCACACTTTTTGCACATTGTCTAGGACAATGTGCTTGGAATTCGCTCCAGCCCTGCACTCCAGGGCCCACCTCCCCAGATGAGGGCTGACCGGCCTGTTCTGACTGCGGATCTGCCACCGGGGACCAGCAGATCTGACACCTTCTGGGAAAGGGGAGACTGTGGGGTGGTGAAGGCTGGTTCAGAGCTGGGTCCGGCAAGGGCCTGGGGGTGGGGAAGAGCGAGGCCCCAGGGCAAAGCACCCTGAGCTTAAACTCCAACCCAGGCTCAGCATGTCCTGGACCGCAGGGACTAATCCAGAGCCCCTAGCCTGCCCCTCCACCTGACCCCCAAAACCAGGGACCGTCCTGTCTGGGGCATTTAGAGGATGGCACTTGAGTCTCCAGCAGTCACGGTTCTCTACAGGAACAGAACACATAAAAAGCCTATAACTATAAGAGGGGATTTATCAGATTGGCTTAGCATCTGAGTCAGATCACAGGCGATGGCCACCTGCAGGCTGAGAGCTGGGTGGGAAGACCAGGAGCTGCTAAGAACCTGGAAGCCTCGGAAGAAGAGGGGCCAACAATGCAGCTGGAGGCCCAAGGCACAAGGCTGAAAGCTCTGGAATCTGATGTTCATGGGCGAGGGCGGCCGAAAAATCCCACCAGCTCGAGGGAGTGGCTCTTGCGCATGCGCACTCTTCCATTGTTCAGTTTTGTTGCACCGGGCCCCGGCCTATGGGACGGTGCGCCCTCTTTCAGGGGAGATCTGCTCCTTGGTTCGCTGACCCACATGCCAATCATCTCTGGAACTGCCTTCACACACCTTTGCATCTCCCAAGCCCTCAAGTTGACAACCAAGATTAAGCCTCGCAGTCCGGGCCTGCACTTCTCCTTCCCATAGGAAACAGGCTGGAGCTGGGGAGCCTGGCGCCTTTTCTCCCAAGTCTTCTTCATTTCCTGTGGAGCAGGATGCTGAGAGACATTTGTTTTGGAATTGCAGGTCAGGATCTAAGCTTAGGGCAAAGGTACCAAGCATCCCTAGCGTCCCAGGACCGAAGGTCTCCAGGGAGTTGGGAGCTGCTCCCAAGGATCCATCCAGCAGTGTTTTGTTTTGTTTTTTGTTTTTTTGCTACTGGGGATTTAACCAAAGGGTGCTTAACCACTGAGCCATAATCCTTAGCCCTTTTATTTATATATTTATTTTATTTTGAAACAGAATTTTGTTAAGTTACTCAGGACTTTGCTGAGCTGCTGAGGCTGGCTTTGAACTTGCAATCCTCCTGCCTCAGCCTCCAGAGCCACTGGGATTACAGGCGTGCACCACCCCACCAGCGGACCCAGTGTTCTTGATGTCAGAAGATGCTAGTCTGGGACCTCCCTGCACCTGCCTGTCAACAGAACAAGAGGGCATTGAGGTTTCAGGCAGAGAAGCCACTGGCAGAGAGAGAGGGCTCCTGTTGCTACAGCTGAGCTGAGGAAACCAAGTTTAATTGGGGAGAAAAAGAACTGAAAGGAAAAATGAGAAATAACTTGGGATGCAAAGACATGGGGAGAGAATGAGTTTAATTATCAGCAAAATGACAGAGAGAGTAACACAGGGGAAGGAGAAATCAATACAGAAATAAAAACACAAGGGAGAGGAAAAGCCCAAGAAAGAGCAAATAATACCTGAAGGCAGCAAAATTTAAACTATAGGAGAGCAAAAAAGTGGTTAACTCCAAAAAAAAAAACAAGCTGAAAGAAGTCATTGAGATGTCAGAGTGAGCAAGACAGAAATACAGAACAGGAAAAGAAGAGGGAGAGAAAAATACAAGAAGGCAGAAAAATGTAGAAAGGCCACACTCTTGCACACAGAGACTGAAAGTCAAACAGGGAGGCTGTGGTGGACCTGACAGGTGAGGAAGGGTCCCTCCCTGGACTGGGGGCCATTACAGTTACGAGGATGTCCATGCAGTAAGCAAGGTCATCTTGAGGGGACTTTGGGGACTCTGCAAGGGACAGCTCTGTCTTCTGCCCACACTGACCAGTGTTTTCACAGAGAGCCATGGGCAGGATCCTCAGAGACCTCCAGGGCCTTCCTGCCAGCACTAGGAGGGAGGCACAGAGGGGACCAAGCAGCAGCGGGGTGGTGAGGTCAGGGGTGTACTGCTGGGGAGCGGGGACCTTGCTATACTCACTACAGAAGAGGAATAGAAGGAAAGGGAGAGGATGGAGAAAGGAAAAGACTCTGTGGCCTGGGAGATCTGGCTCACCATGAGGTGGTGGTTGGCTGGGCCGTTCCAGGGCTTCCTCTCCCCTGAGCAACAGTTTCCAAGTCTAGTGCATGGGCCACCAAGGACAGGGTGCACTGTCCCGCGGGCAAAGAGCACAGGGTGGGGGGAAATCATTGTGTGGCCTGCTTTTACTTGCCCATAAGAATGCTTTAAAATCACTGCGTGTATTGTACTCCATCTTCCATGGGCACCATTTGAGACACAACGCACCTACGGTGTGCCGCAGAATCTGGTCTCCAAGCTCAGTTCTTGGCATGAGTACTGTTACCGGTCAAGACTGGATTCTTCTTTCCTTCCGATTCCACCCTCTATCCACAGTGAGAGTAAAGGTAGAGGACGGATTTAAGAATAAGCGCAGTAGTTCAGGTGACGAACGAATGGACTTGAAGCTGGGTAGAAAGGGACGAATTTGTTTTTAAGACTTCCAAAGGCCATAGCCTGAGTAATACGGAAGGTGGAAACATAGAAGTGACAACATTGAGAAGCCGGGATGAACTTAAGAGAAGGTCCTGTGCTCAGGCCTCTGCGTGACCATCCTGTTAAAGAAAAAATTCCAAAGAGATCTCTGTCGCCCTTTGAACTTGTGATCCTCCTGTCTAAGCCTCCCGAGTTGCTGGAATCACAAGGTATACACCACCACGTCCAGCAAGTAAGTGAGCATTTAAAAAAAATAATTCAGCTTCCATACACACACACACTGTATATATATATATATATACAGTGTATATATATATACACACAGTGTATAATGTGTATATATACATATACAGTGTATATGTGTGTATATATATATATATATATATATATATATATACACACACACACAGTGTATAATGCATTATTTATATAATTAAGGTTTACCAATTCCAAGTGTACAATCGATGAGGACACAGGTTGAAACCCCAGCACCATGTATACAATAAAGTGCTGGAGCACTTCCAGATAATGCCTGTGGTCATATAACTCCACCACAACAAAACTTTTCCATCTCTCCAAATTCCATCTGGCCTCTCTGCAGTTTGTTTTTTTCCCCAGACCCAAATCCTGAAAACACTGGACTTTCTTTTGCTGTAGATTTGCCTTCTGAACAATTTGGTACAAATGGAATAATGTAGCCTGTAAGTCTTTTGTGTTCAGCCTGTCGTTGATCCGAGGGTTTCTGAGGGCTGGCACGGGTTGTGGTTGTGTGTTGGCATGTCGTGCCTGTGCGTTGTGGACTGGTGTTCTATTGTGTGGAGATAACTAATTTGTTTACTAGTTAACCCATGGCTGCCATTGCTTGGGCTGTTATGAATGAAGCTCCTGTGGACCCTTTCCTGCAAGTAAGCAGCTTAATCCTGCCTTCTTTGGGCTTTTCTCCACAGGCAATCAGGTCTTTGTAAACTCTGAGGTGTGGAAGGCCGGGCTCTAGGGTAGGTATATCTTTAAATTGGAAAGAAGCTGCCAGGCTGTTTCCAAGGCACCTGCCACACTTTGCATTCCCCCCGAGACAGATAATTTCTGATGCTTCCATATCCTCGCCCCGTACTCAGCCCCGCCAGTCTTACTCATTGACACCACCGCAGTGGGCGTGAGGCGGCGCTTCGTTGTGGTCCTCATTTGCATCTCTCAAATCCTTTTCATTTCCATCTCGTTTATCTGTGGCAAAGCGTCCGTCTGTCTGCGTTTCTCGGCCATGTGCGTCACTGGAATTTTGTTTTCTTAGCATCGAGGTTTCATGCATTTTGCGCAGAAAACCTCTTTGTTCCCCATGTGATTTGCAAATAGCTTCTCCTAATCTATCACTTGCCTCTACATTTCTTCATAGTGTATTTAAAGAGAAGATTTTTAATGTTGATAAGATTAAAAAAAATTTTTTTTTGGTCTCATCTCACAAAATTTTGGCCTAACCCAAGGTCACTAAGATTTTCCCCAATTTTTTTTTTAGAAGTTTTACTGGTTTAGTGCCTTCATTTAGGTCTGTATCCACCTTGCCCTGTTTTCGTGTGTGGTCTGCAGCGAGAGCTGAGGCTGCTTTGTCTGTGTTTGCATATGGCTTTTCAGTTGCTCTAACGCCATTTGTCACAAAGGCTATCTCCCCCTGTTCAATGACCTCGGTCCCTTTGTAGAAAATCAGTTGACCACATGAGTGTGGCTCTGTTTCTGGATTCTCTACTTTGTTCCGCTCACCCGTATTTCTAGCCTTATCCCAATACTTTATTTTTATGTTTGTGGTAGCTTCATAAGTCTTGAAATCAGGAAATGTAAATCCTCCAACTTTTTTCCCTCAAAACTGGTTTGACTATTCTAGGTCTCTATACAAATTCTGTATAAACTTCTATATCTATTTTAAAATCAACTTATACATTTCTACAAAAAAAAAACCCACTGCGATTTTGATTGGCACTTGTGTTGAATCAATATCTGATCAACATAAAAATATGTGACTTGTAGCAATACTGAGTTTTCTGACCTATGAACACAGTATCTCCTTTTAATTTTCTCTGCAATGGATTGTAGTTCTCAGGTATAGAGTTTACATACATTTTATAAAATATATTCCAAAGTATTTTCATAGTTTATACTATCCTAGTGGCACGTTCACTTTATTTTTCCAGTTGTTCCTTGCGGGAATACAAAAATACAATTGACTTTTAAATGTCAATCCTACACCTGGTGACTTTGCTTAATCTACTTCGTTCTTGTAGCTTTAATATCTATTCCTTAGGATTTTCTACACACTCATGTATTTTTGAATGAAGATAGTTGTCCTTGACCCTTTAATTTCTTTTTCTTGCCTTATCGGCTTGGCTAGAACTTCCAGTTCAATGTTGAGAAAAGTGGTCGCAACAGCCATCCCCACACCCAGTTGTTTTCATTTCCTTATTTCCTGCCAACAAGTTATATTTCAAGGGGACAGAAGCTTCTCTGTCAGTTTCTTTGCTGGGTGACTGTCCTAGTAAAGCTGCCTAGCCAAAGTGTCCCAAGACCCCCATCTTCTTTTTCTGAATTAGGTGTGATATTGACAGAGGGCTTGATTATTTTTTACTTTTAGATCCTCTATAGGGACTTATTTTTAACTGGCTATATTGCTGCCCCAATCTATTTGAGGTTTTTATGGAAAAGTAAGGGGCCTGGATGTGAGGTTTACCCCCAGGACGGTGTTTCTGCAGGAGTCAGCAATGTGACCTGTCAGGAAAGAAGCACACCTGTTCATCGCACACTTGATCACACATTAGCAGGAGTGTGATAGCGCCTAGCTGCTAACGATGTGTTTGGAGTGGGCAGGTTGTACCAGGGAACTACCCATCCTCGGTTCCATCAGGAGGGAGGGCAGTGATTAGGAACTCGGACTCGGAATCCTGGGAGCCCACTGTCAACTCAGCTCTGCAACCTCGCACAACTCACTCAACCTGTCCGTTTTCCACCTGCCAAATGAAGATATCAATAAAACGCACCTCTGGGGTTTCTGAAGACGGATGAACAAATGCAATTCGTGCTTAAAATAGTGCCCGTGGCCTGCTACATTTTAATAGAGAGTTTGCATCAGCCTCGTTTGCATACAGGTTTTCTGCAGCAGGTTTACTGCCTGAAGTTCAGGGCAACCACAGCCACAGCATTTTAGAAGTCCTCCCTCCTCAAAACTCGCAGGAGGGCTTTTTAAGGTGGGGGGTCGGTTTCCATTGTTTGACAGTGCTGTTTGCACAATGAGTACATTTTAAAATCTTGCGCATTGCATAGGCAGTTAGAGAGTTAGTTGTGAGCCGTGACATTCTGAAAGTTACACTGTCACTTTTCTTGGAGGCTGAGACAGAGTGTGATTTTCTGATTTTCGACCCCTTGACAGTAGGATGGAGTGGGGTCCCCACACTTCCTGGGCGTGTGGACCACTGTGAAGCCCCAGCTGGCTTCATCTTATTATTTCCTGCCAGTAAATTGTATTTCAAGGGGACGGAAGCTTCTCCATCAGTCGCTTTGCTGAGTGTCTGGCCTAGCAGAGCTGCCTTTCTGTCTACACGCTCCTGGGTGCGCCCCTTCCTGCCTGGGTGGCTTTCCAGGTGAGTCGGGGGCGACTTGCCAGCAGGGATGAGGTGCTACTGAGCCTGCCCCAGCGTCCTGCAGCAACCCAGGAACACTGGCATCTAAGGAAGCTCGCAGGAGCCAGCCTGCTTGCCTTCAGGGAACCTCCCCTTACCTTGACCTTGCCTTTGCCTGCTCCCAGGGTGGTTTTGAGGAGAGCCGTACCAGCAGGCTATGCCAAGAGCCCTTGGGGGCTTCCCATCTGAAGTCTCTTGACCGATCAGCTGTCTGTCCCTGCCCTGGGTTTCTCTTGATTGGGGCAGTGAAACACTC